>JAYJMB010019557.1:0-23732 GCA_036873735.1 Pouteria campechiana
GGGTGTAGGTGGCTCTGTTTCCTTCTAATGTTTAGTTTTTCCTCCTAGGTGATTTCTTCTATGTCTATATGTTTGTTTAAGGCTTCCAAAAGTTCTGAATAATTCTTGGGCAGGAACAGACATAGTAGGTACCTCACGTGCATGTTTTCGATCTTGTTTTGGAGTGTTGCTGTAGCAATCTTGTGATCTAATCCCTTAATGTCTAACATGAGGGAATTGAACCTGTTGACATACTCCAAGATACAATTCTAGGATCCTCTTCTGCCTTGGCTATCCAATGAAGTATTCTCAGAAGCACTCTTCCAAATCATTGAAAGAGCTAATGGACTTTGACTTCAGGGTTTGATACTAGGATAATGCTACCCCTTTGAGTGTTGGTGGAAAAGTGTGACATTTTATGGCATTGGAGACTCTTACAAAGGTCATCTGTCCATCATATTGGGCAAGGTGATCCTTTGGATCCATGGTTTCATCATATGCTTCCAAGACAACATCTTGAATCCCTTGGTGATTGGTTCTTCCAATATTTTCTTAATGAAATGGGATTATCTTGTTGTATTTTTCCTTTTTATATGCCATTGGGGGATCCGCCTATCATACCAATTGACTTTATCTTCAGGGATTCTTCTCACTTCAAGGTGAGATATTGCCTCATTCCCTTGTAGTAGAACATCCGGCCTTTGGGCTGACTCAGGAATGGTATTAGTTGCCCCAACAAGGTGGTTGATTGCTTCCTAATTGACCATTGCTTCTAGATTTGGTATGAGTATGGGATTTGTTGATTGCGTGCCTAGGGTGAGATTGATTGGGAGTTATCTAGGAGTGTGGACAGTCGACCTGGCTTGCAAGCTGGCTCCCACCTGATTACCAGATCTGTGGACGATTAGGTCTTGTTGGTCGTTGGATGCTGAGGGAAGATCCTTGGAGGATTATTCCCTATGAGAATCCCTTTCATGAAGTCCTTTCGCTGTTATACAAGTTGTTGCATCATTTGCTGCACCATCTATTGATTTGTCTATCTCAGCTGATCTAACAATTCCTCTATTGATGTTGCACCATCGTTCTAGCTTAACGTGGATGATGCAGTGTAGCCTGTAATAGGACATGAGTGAGCATTCATGTTGCCTTGATTTTCATTAGACATTTGTTGGCTTGCTGAATGTTCCCACAAACTGCACCAATGTTTGGGTAGTTCTCAAATTGATTTCTAAATAATTCTAATAAGAATCTAGTCTTACAAAGGAAAGTTGATGGATGTTGAAAATAATAACCAACAAGGACCAATCAACAGTATAAAAAAGATAACTGAGAAACAACTCTTTTTTTAGGATGAAGGACTATAATAAGAACTTTTTTCTACAGGTGTTAAGCCAGGACCTTTTATAGGGATCAGAGGAAAGCTATTCTGGATTGCGTATGTCTAGTCCTGCACAATCTGCACACAAATGGAATTTCATGCCACAGAGGATCCTGCGTAGTGTTGTTTCCAGATTTATCTAGGAAACTTTGAGGATGTGTCTCATTATTAGTCAGACTTTGACATGGCATGATGTTAGCTTAGATAGAATTATCCGATGTTAGAGTTCCCTAATAATATTAAAAATTACCTAAGTAATGCATTTAGGTGGGCCTCAATAAGAAAAAAATATGAAGATGGGAGTTTCAGCGTTGAAATTATTTTATAATTATAGGTGATTTATATTATGTTATTTTCATAATCTATAATATTAAATATATATTTATAGATTGGATAAACAAATATTTAAATTATTTCAATGAAAAGACTATATCATTAATTTTATAGTAAATATTTCATTTTATATTATTTTTTCTTATTGTGTTCCACTTGAATGTCTGATTTAGGTTACTTTTAATATGACAAGTTCATATTGTATTTTAAAATTTCAGAATGGGTGTGATTACCTAAAAAATCTGTGTGGGGTTTATACACAATCCAATTCCCAAGGGATTTAATTAAAGTTCGAATCTATGGAAACAAATGTTTGAAGATAGCCAAATAGATTGAAATATCCAATTGGTTCTTGGCCAATTTGACTCCAAATTCAGTGATTCCACATGAAATTTGTTTTTTTTTTATAATATTCAAATCTAAACTTTTCCAAAGTGAAAGCAATTGAAACAAGGGTTTATTCTTGGTTTGTTTGATCAGACAGAAACAACCACACAATCCAATTACCCACAGTTGAGTTGATCAGGTAGCATAGTCAAACAATTTTTTTGCTGATAGATTCCACAATAATCATTATAATTGCACCCTTAAATATCATTAATTGCATTTTTAGAAGTTGTTTGACTTATGTTCCTTGTTTTGATGATGAACAAACATGTTTGAATAGATATTTCATGTATTTTGATGATGAACAAACATGTTTGAATAGATATTTCATGTGTGAGTAATATTTTCACTAATCTAACAATTGAAGGGATTGCAGGGTTTAATATGGAATGGATTGATGTATATGTATTTGATGCAGAATGGATTGATGTAAATGTGCTTGATGTGAAATGAATTGATGTAAATGTGTTTGATGAGAAATGGATTGATGTAAATGTGTTTAGTGTGAGTGGATTGATGTGAAATAAATGTAAACAGGTTGAAAAACAGGTTTGAACAGGTTCGAAGTTGGAATGTGTCGGATGGAGAAATTTGTTGACGTTTTATGGATAAAACCTTGACAGATTCAAATCAGGTGAAGTTTGAACATCGACATATTAGTAGTTAGGGAGTGATCAAGCGAAGTTGGACATCGTCGGATTTCCTTGTGTAGGAAAAATGTGGATGATTTTTTGACCATTACTGACAGTTATGCAGTTCTGATTTTAAAGCCTATTTGAAATTTTCTTTAACTCCTTTAAGAAATTTTCTCCCAACAGTTGCTAGTCTATTTTAAGGAGAGATTTGTCGAAGAAAATAAATGCTAGAAAAAGTGAGATCTTGATGTGTGAACAAGTGCAAATCAATTAGTTAAGATCATCATAAATTTCTAACATCTGTTTTATAGGTGAACAAAAATAAATTAAAGACTATGAAGCTAGCTGAAGTACCAAAGTCAACTCTTGTGTCAAACTGGTTATAAGCTTTATCTTATTGTTTCCTTCATTGGATTGATTGTACCTTTGTTTGGGTTGCAAACTAAGAGATAGTTGAATCATTACACGTTGTGTAAGAGATTCATCTATACAGCTACCTAGAAGTGTAAATTCAAAAAATAGAGAAACTATACCACTTCTAACTTTGGGATTAAGTTGACTAGTGGAACCCAGGTCTGAGATATTGACTTGGAGAATGGAGTAGGTGGGGAGTGTCGAACCACTATAAGTTTTGTGTTCTTAATTCTTGTATGATTGAAATTGTGGTGCGATTTGCTTCCGTTAACTTTGTGCACTTGAGCTAAAGAATGGGACCAACAAAAGTAATTACTCAAATGTGGCCCATCATAGATTCCTTTGAGCATTAGCTGGTATTATGGGGAAAAACGTTAGTTGTACAAAGCTACAAATTTAGTAGTTTGATATTATAATTGATAAATGCTATCATGAGTAATTAAATGAAATTCAATTCTACCATATTACTTAGCATAACTTATTTATTTATTAATCTACATAGTATCTAAATAAAGCACTTACATAGACCTAAATTAGCATCATTCAAGAGCAAACATTCATTCTTCAAAATTTTCCATTTCTTGTAGGACCCATAATGATATAATCATACATCCATACCTTTGAAGCATTCATCTTATCTTAGTTTATGATCTTATAAAGTTTTGTAATATTTCAATATATGCGTAGATTGATATAAGTAATTTATATATTATATTTTTTTAAATAGTATGGCCCACATAGGCCTATAATCAAAATAATTTATATTTTTAACTAAAGTGATAATACTAAATATAATGGTTAGAGAAGATCTTATTTAATTATGTTTAATTGGCTTGAAAATAAACCTTCCTTCTGAACCATTTCCCTTTCCCTTTGTTTTATAGCTAAAAGGTGTTTGCCGTAGGAAATTACGAGTAAATGTGACATCCACTTGCCAAACATAAACTAGTATCAATCTGTCCGGCCGATCAACCTATTCTTCTTTTTGACTTTTGTTTTTACTTCTCCCTCCCCACCACCATCGTTGCCCCGGTTGCACCATTACGCCGCTAAAATATAAAATTCCTACCTATATCAACATCTAATTCAACTTGATTTAAAATATTGAATGGTTAGTTCAGATCAACTTGATCTAAAATATTGAATGGCCGGCAAAGATCGTCCAGGATATATTTTTAACGACAATATGATTTTTAAAAAAAGCGCTTAATTCCTGAGCATGCGAAAAAGTTTAGGATAGTCAGTTTTAGGCCCAAAATTAAAAGCTCTTTCATGATTACCTCATCAATAATATTAGCAATCCTGATCAATAATGTTAGCAATCCTGATATATATTTCCACATCTTGCCTCCAATACTTGTAAGAGGTTGACGCAAGGAACACTTCAATTAGTTAATGGGTCACACTTGCCACGATGGTGCATACTGGTCAGTTTATGGTGAATAGGAAGCTTTTCATTCCTTTATTCAGATGGAAGAAAAAATGATGACAACTAAGAATAGTCATAGCATAACTTCAAAACAATTTCAAACCTCGTATTTCAATTATTTCATAGTGAATTCAAAAGCATGAGCCATGTTTAGCCTGCATAATCGTCCAACGCAGTCTACAACAGGAGATATCCCAGCAAAGCATTCAATCATGCAATCCAATCTTCTGTTAGGTGGACACCACATATTTGGAATTAGCCTAAAGAAAATGGTCAGTCGATCATCAGAATGGCTATAATTTAGAAATAAAGAGGACGAATTACAAGAAGGTTTTAGGTTTTTTTAATCCATCCAAATGCTTTAATATTCTTACGCATTGATGAGGATCCCTGACTTTTTGGCCAGATCTTTGTCTGCAGTCTACAGTACTCAGACTCTGCTGATAATCAACATTTTGCATCTATGAGCACAAGTGATGTTTTAGCCATGTAGTGGGAGGCCAGATGTGTGTGATAAATTAATCTGGAAACCT
Organism: Pouteria campechiana; assembly: GCA_036873735.1. Lineage (NCBI taxonomy): Eukaryota > Viridiplantae > Streptophyta > Magnoliopsida > Ericales > Sapotaceae > Pouteria > Pouteria campechiana. The sequence continues at coordinate 5,089 of JAYJMB010019557.1, forward strand.
AGATGAACTAAAAACAAGGGGAAAAGGGATATCCCTCCATAAACTTCTAAACTACTCAATCGTTTAATTAACCATCCATTGATGTTATTTATAATAGGATAGTTAGGTTGCTCAGGAAAGAATGGCTGTGTAAATCTTGCCCTCCCCAAATACCTCGTTGGCAGGAGACTTGTACACCCTTTATGGTTAGGTCACTTATGAGCCAATGACATGAACTGTGCACAAGGTCTCAAGGTGAAAGCCTCAAGTTAATCATGAAGTGATTGACATAACGCTTAAGCTCCAATTCTTTTAAATAGTTTTGTCAAGATTGTGTTGTTTTCAGAGAACTTTATGAGGCTATAACACTTGCTTTATTTATCATTTTCATCGTCATTTTATTGGAGACAGGTGCATGAATCCTATTTTGCCATCCCACCATATTTATGACCATTTCTAATGTTAGCCTATGTCCTCTTGTCCCCTCAAACAACCTCCACCCACATTCTTGGCCTTCCCCTTGATCCCACCCAAGTCAACTTCTAATTGTTGAAGTTCTTGGGCTCGATTGTAAATGGTGAATCACCTAAGTCACTTTGCCTCATCCTATTATCTACAAGTACAATCATAAGATTCCCCAGCTTTCATTTCTAACTATATCCTTTCTACTCTTGTCACTCGTCCATCACAATTTTTTTTTTTTTAACTACACGTGCTATGGAGATTAGGACATGTTGTTTCTTAACCATTAAATATTTGGCTCCTAAATCATGGTTGTTCTGATAGATACCTATAGAGGTACCTCTTTCATATTTTTGGGACCAACGATTGCAATAAACTCCTTAGACACCTCTCAATTTCGTTCATCTAACTTAACTTCCATGTTGATAACCCTAATCAATATCTTCACTCTCATGAATTATCAACCCTAGGTTGTTTGGCAATCTTAACTGCTGATTTCTAGTCCTATTCTTATGAAAGTTACATTCCATCTAATTAGATCCTTCAATTTCTCTTTTCCATCGAATTAGATCCTTTAATATCCTTCTATCTGTTTGCTCTCTTACCTATTAAAACTATGTTTTATACAAAAGATTCGACACCAAGAGACCTTACTGTTAGTGCCGAGTAACTTCTCCATAAGCATTACCCATACATTTTACCTATGATTCTTTTCTTTTCCACCACGTACCTTAATTACTATCTGGAATCCTTTTCTTATGCTTTCTTCAAATCAATAAATATCATGTGGACACTTTCTCTATGAATTGCCAAGTGGCAATATGGCCTTAATAGTTGACCACCTTGATATAAATTGGTTTTCTTACCTAACAATACTTTTACTTATCATTAATCTATAGTTATCAACGTATGAGCAAAAGATCCCTCCAACAGAGAAGTACTCTATGCTTGGAAAGGTGAATTTCTGGATATCATTTAAATATAATCCCTCCTATAGAGTAGTTCTCTATGCATGGAATGGTGAATTTCTGGATATCATTTATTTTGTGTAGCAATAATTTGTAAATTCCTGTTGTTACAGAAATGTGCCTCTTACTTAGGCAGACTATGCAAGGTTTAAAGCAATGTTTAGAAAACTAGACTGGACTGGCCAGTTCAACTAGTCGGAGTGAGAACCAGCTAGTTAAACTGGTCGAAGCGAGAACTGGCCGAGGCACCGGTTCAGTTGAGGCAAGTCATTGATTCATCTTCTTTTAATATAAAAAATAAGTAAAACATATTCATATTAATTTAAATATACTTTAAATATACTTATTTGAAAATTAAACTCATTAATTGGTGAAAATATTGATAGATAATTATAATTACAATTATTTATTATAATTATATCATGCAGATGTCATCGGCTTAACTTGGTTCGCTCCACCAGTTGAACCAGAACCAGACACTTAAACGGTTCAACCTCTGGTCTGGTTTTCTAAATACTGGTTTAAAGCAATAGTAATGAATAAGAAAACAGTTAGGAACTAATTATTAAGACTCCAAAAAGTTGTTGAAGTAATGAGCTTTGAATGTTGTTCAGAATATTGCACAGTGGAGTTGAAATCTCTTAGAAGAAAACTTTAAATGTTGGTGTAAATGCTCTGTAAATTCATTCAGCCCTATTATCTTCCTTTATACCAGGATTTAAAATATAGCCATTTAGGTAGACGATGCTCATTAAATGCTTGGGAATGTTCAAATTTCTGACCATTAGTCGTGGGGGTGCTTCTCCGAAAATTTTGAAGTTGTCAATATTTGGATCATCATTGCTTCAAACCCTCTAAAGCAATGCAACTTTGCAATTTTGCATTGCCTCATGCACGACTCGAACTAGCGCATTCATAATAGTGCTTCAAGACATCTGAAGTTGACCTTCATAACATCCGAAGTTACATTAATCCCTTAACACCACACCTTCATGCTTGAGCTCATTTGATATTAACTCTGAAACCTTTGAAGTAGCATGTTTCACCTCTAAAGCTTATTTGAAGTTGGTCTCAATCCCTCTCAAACCCCTTGGAACGCTAATTCTTTATATGGCTATATTTCTTCTTGCATTCAACATCTAATACACCTCTAAACACGAAGATCATTTGAAGAGGCTGAATGAACTCATATTGAACTTGTTGACTCTGAAATGTGGAATTCGCCTCTAAATATACTTTGAAACTATTCTAACTTGATCTTTAGATCCTCTATTGGCTCAAAATGATTTGAACTTCACCTCTAAACATATTCTCAGATTTTAAAGTTCTTCTTTGAAGCACGTGATTATCATCTAAACTTTAACTTTTGTCTTTATTTACTTCAGCAATGTACTTCAGAACATCTGAAGCAGGTCTGAACTTACTTTGAAGTTCCCTTCTAATGCCAGATAATTCCATCAACTATAGTTTGGCCTCTGAAGGTTGGTTCTCACATTTAAAATAACTCTCAAGTTATTTCAGACTCTCTAAACTTCTTTATATTTTGAACTTGCTCCTCATGATTTTGATGTGTCCCAATGCATCTAAAATCTTCTTCTTAGTTTAGAGGCATAACTCTTTTAAGCATTTACAAGTTTTTCTTCCTTTGTAAACTCTTTGTGGTAGAATACAACTTGATATTATCTTTAAACACACTTTCCAACACTTCTGAAGTTCTAATTTATATACTTATGATTGCAACACTTGGGAATGTAACTATCAGTATTTCAACTATTCACACACATGTTTGCTCATCATCTAAACTTAGCTAGTTAATCACATTCATTATCAAAATTTAGCTAATTAAAAAGGTTAAGATCAACACTTCCAAGTACTACAACTGAATTTGATTCATCTAAAATAGAAAACTCTAACATTCAAACACAAGCTTGTAACCATTGTCATAGAACCGACTCACACTCAGCCGATAATGTTTCAATCCCTCTACTAGCAATACATTTGAAATTGCAGTAGAATATGTTTGGCTAACCTTAGTACTCCCAATCACTCTACCTTTTCTATTATCCCCAAAGATAATTGTTCTGCCACTTTTAGCATTAAGCTCAGTGAATAGCTGTCTTTCTCTCTCTCCTGTCATGTGACTTGAGCAACCACTATGAATATACCACAACCTACATAAACCCATTTCTAAATAGGTCTTTCATTTGGCTTCTATGTTACATTTACAACTTTTGCAGCTACTCTAGGAACCTAAATTTGGTTTTGTTTGGGTTTAGGTATTTTTCCAAATTTCTAAACCATTTTCTTTTGATTCTTTCCACCTTTTTCATAGCCTTTTTCATAGATTTCATCTCTAATAATGTGGATGTCAAGGTCTTTCTAAGTGCATTTTTTTATGCCTTGACTTGCTCAAGTTTTTTATTGGTATTTAGTTAAGCTTTAGCTTATCATTTTCTTCTCTTGATTTGGATCACTCAATGCTCATTTTATCCAGCTCCTTTTTGGCCTATTTGTGCTTTGCCTTTAATGCCTAAAAGTCAAAATATAATTCTTCTAGGACTTCTTCAAGGTCAAGAGTCTCAGGCTCAAAGTTTACCTTATCTTCAATAATGACCATGAAGCTTATGCCTGTGTAGTGCTCCCTTTGGTTCTTTCCTTTAAGAGTGATTGTGTTGGTCTATGCTTCATGTTCTTCTTCAGCCTCACTCAAGCTATCATTCATCATGTTCTCCAACATCTCCCAAGCAACCATTGCCTTTTTCTTTTTCTCAAATCTTCTGCCGCATCTATTTTGGTTGTTGTTATTGTTAGAGAAGTTCCTCTTATCAAAGTATAAATTATATTTCTTCTTTTACTGCTTCTTTTTTGGTTATTGTTATTGTTGGAGGAGTTCTTCTTGTCAAAGTATAAATTATATTTCTTCTTTTGCTGATTTGCTTGCTTCTTGTTTGGTTCAAGGTAATCAAATCTTATGTGCCCTAGCTTACTACAGTTATAGCAGATAGGAATTTTCTAACTTTTTGTCTTTGCCTTTGAAATTACTAGAGTTGCTTCCAAACTTCTTTTTCTTTAGCATTGTTATGAATCTCCTTATTATCATTGTTATATATTCATCTTCTTCCCCACTTGTAGATGCCTCTCCTTGAGAGTCATTATCTTCAGATTCAACCCTTAAGGCAATTGCACTTTTGCCTTTTGGTTCCTCTAAAACCTTCTGCCTCATCAACACTTTATGGGTCATTAGAAATCCCATGAGCTCTTCTACTGTCATCTTGTCCAGATCTTTTTCTTATTAGATGGTAGTCACTTTAGGCATCCAATGCCTAGGTAGAGATCTCATAATCTTTTTGACAAGTTTGGGCTCATCATATTTCTCTCTAAGGCTCTTCAAACCATTTGTGATCTTTTGGAACATGCCAAACATGTTAGATATAGTTTTTGAATCCTTCATAGTGAAGGACTCATACTCCTGAACAAGACTATTGATTTTGGTCCCCTTGACCTGGTTGGTTCCTTGATGTGCTAATTGTAGTTCATTCCATATTTCCTTTGCAGAGTCACATGCGGATATTTTCTCAAATTTTGAGGGAGACAATGCATAATAGAGGTAATTTTTTACCTTAGCATCACGTTCTACTACTTATATGTCTTCTAGAGTGTATTTATCCTCAGTATTGAAAACAATCCTGTCATTCTTTATTGTAAGCCTCAACTGGTAGTCTATGGCTATCAGGTTGTTTTGCTTGCGCATTTTCAGTACTCATAATTAGTTCTATTGAAAAATGGGGGTCTAGTTATAGACTGTCCCTAAGCAATAGTGTTGTGGAATAAGTTGGCCATTATAAGATCACTTCACAGATTATATATAACTCAGTTTTCAAAGATTACAAGTGAAGCCTGCTCTAATACCAATTATTGATCTCTTACTAAAGATAGCTCAAGAGGGGGAGTGAATTGAGTTTTTAAAAACTTTGGCCAAATAAAGAATCTTTATGCAAATGGAATGTAAAAAGATAGAACAACACATAAGACACTTCATTTTATAGTGGTTTAGCTCAAGCAAAGTTTTTACTTCACTTCTCTAAGTCAATCTCTCTTACTATACTCAGGTTCACTAACATGTATTTAAACAAACACAAGTTGGTTTTCTAGACCTCACTAACAAAATCTTTGCAAGCCCCTGAATTTTGATATAAGACTATATTAATATATTAAAGTATGGTAATGAGTGAAGTTTGGTAATTTTACAAAATTTAATTTGATTAAGTGTAAATGATGAATACTGATTATTAAGATTAATTAAGTTTTAAAATTATTGAAAAAATGATAAATTTTAATATCAAATCATGATTTAGCATTATATAAGTTATATTTGATTGAGTTTTAAAATTATTGAAAAAATGATAAATTTTAATATCAAATCATGATTTAGCATTATATAAGTTATATTTAATTGAGTTTTAAAATTATTGAAAAAATGATAAATTTTAATATCAAATCATGATTTAGCATTATATAAGTTATATTTGATCCTAAATTAATGTCAATGGGACACTTAGCAGTAATAACAAGTACATTAAAGGAGTTGGCATAAGGTAGAAGTTAGGTTTTCTAAAACAAGTTAAGTTGACTAAAATTTTTGAAGGGTTTAAAAATAGAATTTGGAAAATTTCCCAACACAAGATTTGTAAATCTAGTAATAATCTATTCATGTCTTCTTGAATTACCAAAATTAGAGTTGTATAGTTAAAGTTATGAATTTTTGGTAGAATTGCACTGTGCGAGCAGCAACATAGTAGCCAAACGATTATAAATTTTATCCTATTTATGATCATAAATTAGATAACATTTCAACTAAAAGTTGTAGATCTCAAAATTTTCTATTCATGGGATTTTTAAACACTTAAATAAGATCTTTATAGCTCAAGATATGATCATTTTATTGAAACTATATCAAAGTCATATATGCAGAAAATAGTGATGACATGGCAAGATGGTACAGCGAATTTTGATTATTTAGAAATTGAATTTGGAGAAATATTTAATATAAACATTGTGTTAATTGAAATTATCTACCCATATAAATTTAAATCCCCAATTAGAGTTGTATATTGCAAGATATGAATTTCTTTGTAAAGTTGATCCAAGTTGTTAGCATGAACAATAATGTAGATGGTAGAGCAGTGATTGTAACTAATTTTTTCCCAAATTTCTACCATAATTTGGAAAAATATTCAACACAAAAGTTGTAGGTCTTGAAATTATTTTTATATATCCACTTGAATCACTTAATTCTAATTTGTATAGCGTAAGATATGAATTTTTTTCTGAAAGCCACACTAAGTGAATAGTAAAAAGGCATGAATGGTAACTCGTTGGTTTTATTCGTCAGTTCAGTCAAACTGTTTTTCTTCACCATTTTTTTCATTCTATCTAGTGATAGAAAACTAAGAGAAAGTCATTTCTAAGCTATAATTAAAGTTTAAGAAATCTAGAGGTAAGTGAGATTAATCATTTCTATTATGCTATTAGTGTTAATCAAGCAAAAATAGCTTTTAGGATTTTAGGAAAAAGTAGGTATTTAAAGATTTTGATATAAATGGATAAGAATTATGTAAAATATAAATTAAATGCTTTTAATTTTATTATTAGATGTGATAATTCACTTTAGCATAGTTGGATTGGCTTGAAAGTTTCAAAATGTAGGAAATCCACCATTTTACCCAAATTGGGGTTAGGGTTTTTGTGAATTTTGATAAAATAGAAGAAAATGATCAAATCAATTAGTAAATGCATGATTATTTATCTTAGTTTTGATAGTGGATTCTTAAAAATTTAAAAGTTGCAAGTAAAAGGGAAGAAGAGAAGTTGGAAAATTTTCTATTTCAGGTAAGTAGGACTATTTTAATGTGATTTTATAACTTATAAATTTCATAACTTGTATTTATTAAATGTCATAAGCCATAATGATTAATTACTATGTGCTTTTGGAAATTTTACATATTTATTTGCTCATTTATAAATCTTCTCATGCTCTTACTTGACTATTTTTATAAATCTTTGAGAAATGGTATGTGAAATGCATGTATTTGTTTTATGAGCATTATTCTTGAGAAAGGCATATGAGAAGCTTTGAAGATTGTGGTTGTGGTGGATATGTGAATGATGGACATGGGTGTGAGTGCTAAGAGGGCACATCAGTGATATATGTATTGATGATGAATGATGTGGTTATTGTATACATGACGTGGAATTATGGCAGAGACATGGGATGGAGGCACCGGTTGTGTTGTTCAGTTGTAAGGTTATATAATGAGGGGTATTAATCCATGTGTCTTGACCTATGCGTAATACATGGAAGTCAGATAGTGATGAAAATTCTACTATGTCAGCACACATGAATTGATTTTTGGTGTGTGGATGATGGAGTGGTGAAGCAGATGCATGGGGCATGATATGCATGGGATTTGTTTGCAATAAAATTTATTTTAAATTGTTGTTTCTGAATATTTTCCCACTTACTAAGTTTGCCCAAACTCATGTTGTTATATCAAATTTTTTTTAGATAGCAGGACAAGTGAGAGAGCACCAACAAGTAGAGGACTTGGTCCCCAGGTTGTTTATGAATAGTGGGGATGTCGTCTATTTTTGCAAAACTTGGAATGTAATTATATTTTGATAGAATGTAATTTATTTTGATGAAACAATATAAATGATAGACATTAGTTATCTTTATATGCTATGATGTTGAAATGCTTATCAGGTACGCTACACAGATGGTTGTTTTTCCTTCACATCACTTGATCTTAGGGGAGGTGCTATCAATTTTTTTATTTAAAATTTTGCATCGATCAGCACATTCATGTATAAACATGTAGCAACCATCGATCGAAGGTGGTATGGGCTAGTGGGGTGCTATAAAGATGGTATCAGAGCATATGTGAAGAGATTAAGAACCATAGTGATCTAAACTGTGTTGAGCTATGATGATGGAAGCAAAAGTTGGGCAAACAGGGAGCATTAGTTATGAGAAATTTGAGATATATGTGTAATCACATTTATTAGATACATGTTATTTGTTTATTTCTGAATGTTGTATTTATGTTGCATAGATAAAAGAGATATGGCTCCAAACAAAGTGGTAGATAAAGGGAAGGCACCCCTGATTGCTAAGGAATCTCAGGCTAGAAGGCCGAATACGCGATCTCGAGCTATAGGGATCATGATTAGGGAGCAAGAGGTTCTAGATGTTGAGGATGGCAATAATGAAGCCGGGGATGAGTTAGTATAAGAGACTCCAATTTTAGACAATGCTATGGAACAAAGGGCTAGAAAAAGAAGAGCTAAGGTTGCAAGCCCAAGTATTGCACCAACTCCCATGCAAGTTCTTACACCAGAGGGAAGGTCAGAGGCTGACTTGACTAGTGTAGTTAGGATGTTATTGGGCACATTTCAAGAGATGCACCAAGATTTGAGTCAGTACTTTTGGGGACCTAGCTAGGAGCAAAGACCAACTGGTTCTATATATAGGCGGGTGTCAAAGGTTTAAGTAAGTGAAGAGGTATGAAGACCCAAGCCAAATCAGGAAGAGGAGGAGGTCCAAATGGTTGACCTACGACCATTCGCTAATGCTGAAGGCAGCAAGTGAAGGATGAGAGGGCTAATATGAAAGCCTTTCAAGGCATGAATCCTCTAGCATTCCAAAGTGATAGAGATTTCTCAGTGGTGGATGATTGGGTCCTGAAAATGGAAAAGATATTTGAGTACCTCTAGTGCACAGATGACCAGAGGGTCAGATATGTTGTCTTCATGCTTAAGGGGGCAGCAGATAAATGGTGGAGAACAAAGAAGAGAAGATTGTCTGGTGGTGGGTTAGGCATCATGTGGCATGAGTTTTTAGAATTATTTTATTAGCATTAAGTCAAAGCGGGCATGTGAATTTACTTCCTTGGTGCAAGAAAAGATGACAGTCGTAGAGTATGATGCTCATTTTCGCTCTCTCCTGGTTTGCTACTTGGATAGATATGGACACTGCTAGAAAATTCTATGATGGTTTGAGGCCGTCTATCAGAGGCAAGTTATCTATGCTTGATTTAGGCAATTATGCTGATATTGTGAATTGAGCATGTTGGGCCAAACACAATGAGATATAATGGGCTAGAAAGCAAGATAATAAGAGGGGGCTTGAGCAGAGTAGACGAGGTGGCTTTGTAGATTGCCAATAGAGGATGAGATAGGAGAAGCAGTCAGTGCAGGGACAACAGCCATCTTAGCCTAGTGGTTTGCCAGAGTGTGCCATTTGTGGAAGGAGGCATGTCAGTGATTGTAGAAGTGGAAATTTTATATGTCTTGGTTGTAGTCAACCGAGACAACACGTGACACAGTGCCCTAACACTGATATTTCATGTTTCAACTGTGGGCAGCAAGGTCACAGGCAGAACAGGTGTCCTTATTCTCAAGCAGGAGGGTTTTAGGCCAGAGATGTGCCACCTACTAGAGTACAGCAACAACCTATGGGTAGGTAGTATGCTCCCGGTCATGGAGGACATAGAGGATGTCCTCAGACTCAACCCCAGAACTAGCAGCCACACTAGTATCAGCAATAGCATACTTACTAGAGGCCACAGGTCACTACAACTATTTAGGCAACCACTAAAGAGGAGGCCCAAACAGCCAATGGTGTAGAAACAGGTGATCTTCTTATTGGCGATTACCTTGCGCACGTGTTATTTGCTCCTAGTGCATAGACTCTTTTGTATCTTCGAGATTTGCATTAAAAGCTCAATTGCATAGGTCTTCCATGCATGTGGTAATGAGAGTGTCCACTCCATTGCAAGCTATATGTGTTACTACTGAGATGTGTTGGTCTTGCAGGGTTGTTATAGAAGGCAAGGTATTCTATGCAGGCCTAGTAGTTTTAGATATTGAAGATATTGATGTTATATTAGGTATGGATTGGCTATCCCGATGGCGTGCGTTTGTGTATTGCTAGGAGAAGCAAATAGTGATATGACTGCAGGATGAACTGTTATTTACTTTTATGCAAAAATCCCAAGGGGATTTCCCTAAATTGGTATCAGCCTTGAAAGCCATGAGTTTGATTCGGAAGGGCTGTGTTGCATATCTTACTTCAGTGGTGGATGCCGAGCCTGAAACTAGATAACTAGAAGATATCCCAGTTGTGAGGGAATATCTTGATGTATTGCCGAGTTTACCACCAGAACAAGAAGTAGATTTTGGCATTGATCTACAGCCTGGTGCAGACCCAATATCTAAGGCATCGTATAGAATGGCACCTGTGGAGTTGGAGGAGTTGAAGAAATAGCTGTAAGATTTGCTAGACAAGGGTTTTATTACACCAAGTGTGTCACCTTGGGGAGCTCCTGTTCTATTTGTAAAGAAGAAAGATGGTAGTCTAAAACTATGTATAGATTACAATGAGCTCAATAAGGTGACTATAAAGAATAAATATCCATTGCCTCACATTGACGATCTGCTCGATCAATTGCAAGGGTCATGTGCATTTTCTAAGATTAATCTGCAATCAGGGTATCATCAAATGAGATCAAATGAGGGTTAAAGATGCAAATATACAAAAAACAGCTTTCAGGTCTCAATATGGGCACTATGAGTTTTTGGTGATGCCCTTTTGCTTAACCAATGCTCCAGCAGCTTTTATGGATCTGATGAATAGGGTATTCAGGGAATATCTTGATTAGTTTATTGTAGTTTTCATTGATGACATCCTAATATATTCCAAGAATAATATAGAGCATGAGGATCATTTGTGGTTTACACTGCAACAGCTTAAAGAAGACAAATTATATGCTAACTTGAAGAAATGTGACTTTTGGATGTAGTTTGTTGCATTCTTAGGTCACTTAGTATTAGGAGAGGGGATTGTAGTGGATCCACATAAAATAGAAGTAGTGGTCAATTGGGCTAAACCCACAAATGTAACAGAAGTTTAAAGTTTCTTAGGACTAGCTAGATATTATCAAAGATTTGTAGAGGGATTCTCTACTATTGCAGTCCCTTTGACCCAATTGACTCAAAAAAGAGTTAAGTTTGAGTGGACTGATAAATGTGAAGAAGCTTTTCATGAATTGAAGAGAAGATTTGTAGAAGCTCTAGTATTAACAGTACCTTTTGGGAAAGGTGATTTCAAAATTTATAGTGATGCCTCGAAAAAAGGATTGGGATGTGTTCTAATCCAGAATGGAAAAGTGATTGTATATGCATCGAGGCAGTTAAGGCCACATGAGTAGAACTACTCTACCCATGATCTGGAACTTGCTGCAGTTGTATTTACATTGAAGATATAGCGACATTATTTATATGGTGAGAGGTGTAATATCTATACTGATCACAAAAGTTTGAAATATCTTTTCATACAAAAGGAAGTGAATATGAGGCAAAGAAGGTGGTTAGAATTATTGAAAGACTATGATATCACACTTCATTATCACCTAGGCAAGGCCAATGTGGTAGCAGATGCACTTAGTCGTAAGTCTGGGAGTAGTATGGCTAGTTTGCTTACTCAGCAAAATGATTTAATTGAAGAGATGAGACATATGGAATTGCATGTGGGGATAGAGGGTATTATAGCACAAATTAGTCAATTAAGGTCATAGCCCACATTGCTTGAGGAGATTAAACAAGCATAGGAAGGGACTAAAGATGAAAATTTTCAAAATATCAGAGAAAGAACCAAGAAGGATGGGCTGCCTAACTTTCCAATTAGAGAGGATAAAGTGTTGAGATATAGAGGTAGAGTGGCTATCCCTAGAAGGGCACTCATTATTCCTATAATGTTACAAGAAGCCCATTACACTCCTTATACCATCCATCCTGGTAGTACAAAAATGTATCAGGATTTGAAAGCTCAGTTTTGGTGGAAAGGCATGAAAAGTGACAGAGCAAAATTCATAGCCAAATGTTTGACATGTCAGCAAGTAAAAGCCGAGCATCAAAGGCCAGGTGGATTACTATAGCTCATAGATGTGCCATAATGGAAGTGGGATGAGATTACTATGGATTTCATTGTAGGTTTGCCAAAGACAACTGTAGGTTATGATAGCATATGAGTAATTGTTGATCATCTGACGAAATTGGCGCACTTCATCCTATCTAAAGCTAATTATTTAGCTGAGAAGCTTGCTTGAATATATCATAAGGAGATAGTTAGATTACATAGAGTGCCTAAAGTGATCATATCTGATAGAGGTTCAATATTTACTTCTCAATTTTAGACAGGGTTTCATAAAGCAATGGGAACACAGCTTAAATTCAGTTTCACTTATCACCCACAAATAAATGGTCAGACTGAAAGAGTAAATCAACAATTGGAAGACATGTCACAAGCATGTGTCTTGGATTAGGAAGCTCCTAGGATGAGTACTTTTCATTATTTGAGTTTGCTTATTATAATAATAGTTATTATTTTAGCATCCAAATGGCGCCATATGAAGCCCTGTATGGAAGAAAATGCAGATCACCTTTATGCTAGGATACAGTGGGGGAAAGCATAGTAATGGGTCCCTAAATGATTACAGACATAGTGGAAAGAGCATCTCATATCTATGAAAGAATTTAAGTAGCTCAATCAAGGCAGAAGAGCTATGCAGATACAAGAAGGAGACCATTAGAATTCCTAGGTGAAAAAGTGTTCTTGAAAGTATCCCCAATGAAAGGAGTTGTTAGATTTGAAAAGAGAGGCAAGTTGAGTCCTAGATACATTGATCCCTATAAAATTTTAGAAAGGATCAGGAAAGTAGCTTATTGAATTGCTTTACCACCATCAATGGCTAGTATACATGATGTGTTTCATGTTTCTACATTAAGAAAGTATGAACTAGATCCATTGCATGTGTTGCAGCCTGAGCAATTAATTATTAGAGAAAATCTTCAATATGTTGAGATGCTAGAGAAAGTGCTTGATACTAAAATCAAGCAGCTCAGGAATAAAGCAATCCAACTTGTGAAAATTCAGTAGAGTAATCATTGAAAAGACGAAGCCACTTGGGAACTAGAGGATGAGATGAGACGAAGATATCTTTACCTGGGCTTATAATTTAAGTTTTGAGGACAAAAAGTTTTGTAAGGTGGGTAGAATCTAGGCTCCTAAATTTTGGTATAAGATTGTATTAATATATTAAGGTATGGTCATGAGTGAAGTTTGATAAGTTTATAAAGTTTAATTTGATTGTGTAAATGATGAATATTGATTAATTGGGTTTTAGAATTATTGGAAAAATCATAAAGTTAATATTAAATCATGATTTAGCATTATATAAGTTATATTTGGTCCTAAATTAATGTTAGTGGGACACTTAGCAGTAATAGCAAGTACATTAAAGGAGTTGGCATAAGGTAGAAGTTAAGTTGTCCAAAATTAGTTAAGTAGACTAAAATTTTTGAAGGGTTTAAAAATAGAATTTGGAAAATCTCCTAACTCAAGATTTGTAGATCTAGTAATTATATATTCATAGCTTCTTGAATTGCCAAAATCAAAGTTGTATAGTTAAAGTTATGAATTTTTGGTAGAATTGCATATGCCAGCAGCAACATAGTAGCCTAAAGATTATAAATTTTATCCTATTTATGATAATAAATTGGATAAAATTTTAACATAAAAGTTGTATATCTCAAAATTTTATATTCATATGATTTTGAATCACTCAAATCAAACCTTTATATCTCAGGATATGATCATTTTATTGAAACTACATCAAAGTCACATATGCAAAAAATAGTGATAACATGGCAAGGTGGTAAGAGCAAATTTTGGATTATTTAGAAACTGAATTTGAAGGAATGTTCAATATAAAAATTATTTTAATTGAAATTTTCTACCCATAAAAATTTAAATCACCCCAATCAGATTTGTATATCACAAGATATGAATTTTTTTGTAAAGTTGCTCCAAGTTGTCAGCATGAACAGTAACATAAATGGTGGAGCAGTGATTGCAACTGATTTTTTCCCTAATGTCTGTCATAATTTGAAAAACTGTTCAACATAAAAGTCATAGGCCTTGAAATTATTTTTATATATCCACTTGAATCACTTAATTCTGATTTGTATAGCGTAAGATACAAATTTTTTCTAAAAGCTACTCTAAGTGAATAGTAAAAAGGCATGAACAGTAAAAATGGCATGAATAGTAACTTGTTGGTTTTATTCGTCACAGTTTGGTCAAACTGTTTTTCTTCACCATTTTTTTTGTTCTATCTAGCAATGGAAAACCAAGAGAAATTCATTTCTTAGCTATGGTTGAAGTGCGATAAATCTGGAGATAAGTGAGATTAATCATTTATATTATGCTATTAGTATTAATCGAGCAAAAATAATTTTTAGAATTTTAGGAAAAAGTGGGTATTTGAAGATTTTGATATAAATGGATAGGAATTATGTAAAATATAAATTAAATATTTATAATTTATAATTAGAAGTAATAATTCACTTTAGCATAATTGGATTGGCTTGAAAGTTTCAAAATGTGGGAAATCCACCATTTCACCCAAACTGGGGTTAGGGTTTTGGTGAATTTAGATAAAATAGAAGAAAATTCTCAAATTAATTAATAAATACATGATTATTTATTTGAGGCTTGATAGTGGATTCTTAAAAAGTTGAAAGTTGCTAGTAGAAGGGAAGAAGAGAAGTTGAAAAATTTCCTATTTCAAGTAAGTAGGACTATTTTAATGTGATTTTGTAACTTATGAATTTCATAACTTGTATTTATTATATGTGATGGACCATGATGATTGATTACTATATGCTTTTAGAAATTTTACATGTTTATTTGCTCATTTATAAATCTTCTCATGCTCTTACTTGACTATTTTTATAAATCTCTGAGAAATGGTATGTGAAATGCATGTATTTGTTTTATGAGCATTATTCTTGAGAAACGCATATCAGAAGCTTTGAAGTTTGTTGTTATGGTGTATATATGAATGATGGACATGGGTGTGAGTGCCAAGAGGGCACATCGGTGATGTATGTATTGATGATGAATGATGTGGTTATTGTATACGTGACGTGGAATTACAGCACAGACATGGGACGGAGGCACCGGTTGTGCTATTCGGTTGTAAGGTTATGTAATGAGGGGAGTTACTCCATGTGTCATGACCTATGCATAATACATGGAAGTTGAATAGCGATGAAAATTCTACTATGCCGTTGCACATGAATTGATTTGTGGTGTGTGGATGAAGGAGTGGTGAAGCAGATGCATGGAGCATGATATGCATGGGATTTGTTTGCAATAAAATTTGTTTTAAATTGCTATGTCTGAATATTTTCCTACTTACTGAGTTTGTCAAACTCATGCTATTTTATCAAATTGTTTTTTCAATAGCAGGACAAGCGAGAGAGCCCAACAGGGAGTTGGCGCTCAAGCAGGGACAAGTAGAGGACCTGGTCCCTGGGTTGTTTATGAATAGTGGGGATGTCGTCTATTTTTGAAAAACTTGGAATGTAATTATATTTTGATAGAATGTAATTATGTTTTGATGGAATAATATAAATGATAGACATTAGTTGTCTTTATATGCTATGATGTTGAAATGCTTATCAGGTCCGCTGCACAGATGGTTATTTTTCCTTCACATCACTCGATCTAAAGGGAGGTGCTACCAAATTTTTTATTTAAAATTTTGCATTGGTCATAACACTCATGTATAAACTTGTAGCAACCAACGGTCGGGGGTGGTGTGGGCTAGTGGGGTGCTACACTCTTATAATCATAGTCTTTCTACTTGCTAAATTTAATACATAAAACTACATGCCCCTTGTTTGTAAAAATAAAAGCAATAAATGAGATATACAAGTTTAATGCCTCTTACTTAGTTAAATTGTGTATATAAATGAATATCAAAACAATAAATGATTTAACAATGAAATCAGAAATGTCAAACTCTTAAAAGTTTGATGGAGATGTTGCTTTGCATACTTAATCAGAGTTTGGTGCAAAGGGAGTTGAAACTTTTTGAAAGAAACCTTGAATGCTCTATTTATACCCTTGGAAGATGACTTAGTCATTGATTATTATTTTTGGAAATTTTTTGACCATTTTAAATTATTTTTTCTTTATTGAAAGTAATCTTTCTAGCAGGCACTCTTATGAACTCTAATGGTCGGTTGGTGATGTCAGTTGTCATTGCTACATTAAATTTTAGATTTTTGAATCCTCATTTCAGGCCTTTGAACTCCACTTGGTCGATGAGTTGTGTTCTAGCAAGGTTGTCTAGACCTCTAAAGTGCAACTTCTAACCTCTAAAGTTGCCTCTAAATGCTAACAATTCCAACTACTTCCAATGGCTAACTCTATAAACTTTTGAAGCTGAAGTTTATCCTCTAAAGAATCCTCTGAAGGTCTTCCATATTCTCGGCTAAGCCCCAGATAGTCTTTTAGACCTCTAGAACTGGGATCTCTTCTTGTGAACTTCACCTCTGAATTTTTCATACTCATTCTACACTTCAGAACTGATATTTAAACCTCTAACCTTTCTTTTGAAGTTTCCTTTGAAGCCTTCAGACCTTGATCTTTATTTCATGTAACCTCTGAAACGTCCTCTAAAGTCTTTACATTCTCTAAAGTGATTTTAGAACTTTCCTAACACATTTTTAGAGTTATTTTAATGCATCTTATGCTTCTTTTGAAGTTCAGAACTTTTGTTTTCTAAGCATTGGCATGATTTCTTCCTCTAAACTCTTAAGCATGATGTGTTTAGACTTGATATGAGTTATTTTACATTGTACATCACTTTGAAGTAAATCTCTTAGTGTAATTTACTGATTTTATTAATTTATTTCTACAACACTTAAGAAAATAACTTGTTATTACCATAACTTTTTACTTAAGTGTTTGTTCATCATCAAAACTTAGCTATTATACATATTTATCATCAAAATCAAGCTAATTAAGGGGTTAGACTTAGCAATCCCAACCAAAATCCACATCTCTTACCAAGTCAATCTCACCCAAACAGACCACTGAAAAACCAAACCAAACTGCATCTATCAATTCATCATTCACTAGTTCATCCTCTGATTCATCAAACACTAAATCAGAAACTTCTCTACCCAAAACTACAACACTTGAATCGCTACCTTTAGACCTCATTTTTATCCCATTCAAGGAATACATGACCATGAAAATAGCTAACTCTGATGCCATTCAAGCAACTAGAGAAAAATACCATAGAATTATTCAGTGTACTAAGGATATACCCTACCCCTTTTCTAAATTAGAGGATGAAGCCTATAACTCTAGGATCATAGTCCTTCCTACTATCCAACCTAAACCAGTTTCATTCTTTCACACCCATCAACCCTAGGCCAAGTCTCAAAAAAAATCCTCTATGATCCTAATACCACCACTACCCAAACCTGCACCAAAAATAGTCCTACTAAAAACCTAAACTTCAAAATCATCCACCCAACTTCCTAAGCAGGCCAAGTCTCAAACTAAACCTTCTATGATGCTACTACCACCGCTACCCAAACCTGCACCAGAAACAGTCCTACCAATAACCCAAATTTCAAAACCAGCCACCCAACCTCCTTAGTAAGCCAATGTGAAACTTGAGGATTTTGAGGTAAGGCAACGATTTTGATCTATTAATTAGTTATGGAAAATAGGATATATATATATATATATATATAGTTGCCTTATGTAACACATGAGAGTGTTAATTTTGGGTAATTATGTATTTGACCACATCTTGTACTCGATTTTTAGCACATAATATGAATGATTTGGAAAAGGTATCTAACAGGAAAGTTGTAGCTTTTTAAATTTACCTTAAAATGAATTAAGAATCACATGAATTAGATATCATATAAAAATGTTATAGCTAAAATACTATGGTTGTCTCTAGAGTTTTAAATTCGGTTAAAACAAAAGGCATCACTTTGTGGAAAAATTTCTCATATTTGTAGGCTGAATTAGAAAAAGTGATAAACATAAAAGTTATAAATATTGAAATTATCTTTCAAATACATTAAGAATCATGCAATTCTGATATTGTATGAGGGAGAAATAGTTAATTTACATAAAATACTCTGGGTTGGCAGTAAGTTAGTGTGGCAACACTGAAATCTTGTGCCACGCACTGATCCAGAAATGGGAAATGGGCAGCACTATGCCATGCACTGATCTAGAAATGGGAAATGGGCAGCACTGGGTTTTGGTGGTGTAGTGGAGCACCAAAAAAACATAAT
>JAYJMB010019557.1:23742-42497 GCA_036873735.1 Pouteria campechiana
ACACCCACACCCACACCCCCCCCCCCCCCCCCACACACCTTTTCTTCATTTCATCTTCCCTATTCTTCTTCTCATGCCTCAAGCTCCAAAATCCATCATTCTAGACTCGATTTTTAGGTGATTTGAGCTAGAAATCTTCTCAATCTCTATGTGACTCATGGGTTTATGGAACAAAACCCCATTTTCTTGTTGTTTAGGCATGTCTTCTTAGCTAAAAATCTTAGTGGACATGATTCATGGTGGATTTGTGGAGAGTTGGGACTGAAAACAATGACAAGATGAACGTCATGCTTGAAAACCCGGGTAGATCCTTTTTCCCCACCCGATTTCATGGTTTTGCTATGTTAGGGTTTATACCATAAATTCAGGTTGAATTCATGAGGAAAATAAGTAAATTATGATTTGTGATGTATTTGCAATAATTTAAGCTTGGAAAAAACTATAATTTTGCATAACCCCATTGTAAATAGTAACCCTTAGAATGAAATTGAAATGAATTCATGTAAATTGATGGAAAAAACTATCAATGGGTAAATTTTAGTATATTTAGCATGATTTGGACTTGATAAAATGGGGTTTTTCATTGTCTATGGCTATGAATAGTAATTTATGAATAATAAACATGGAGATTTTGCATAAAACTTGATTATGTATAGTTTAATTGAGTTAGAAGTGTGATTAGCATGTATTTAAGGTAAATACAAGGTTAATGATGCTATGAGTTTATTATGTATAGTTGGGAATAAAAATCCCCTAACCCATGTTGTTAAAGAATTTATAAACAAATGAGGCTTATAGTTTGTTTGATGAAATGGGTTAATGAGAAACCATATATAATTGAGTAATTTGATTGTAGTTTGTGATCTGCTATGAACAAGATGATATCCTAGTATAATAAAGTGCATGATTATAGATAACTATAAAGAGTATTAAGTCAAATAGCCTTATGGCTAATGTTGGAATGTATTTAGGCACTTGAGACATATGTAAACTTACAAATGGATTGGGTTATGGTATTTGGTCATGGTATTTCATTTTGTTGATAAGAAATTGTCATGCAGATTAAATCATGATACAAATGATATAAGAGATTCATACATTATGTATAGGACCAATTGAGCATGGATTTAGGAAGCCAAACTTGAGAACATGAGGAGTTGTGAAATGATCTCCATTAAGGTTAGTAGGCTCCCTTCTCTATTTGAATGTATGTTTAAAGTTGATATTTATCTGCTTTGTGATTACAATATTGTAGGCGAATAGCGAGCATCCCTTAATTAGATTGAATAGAATTTATGATTATCATGGTATGATGTTTCTGAGTGAATATGATGGGATAAGAACTATCCCATGATAGTGGTGTTGTGTAATGTATTATACATGTATGAATGACTAAATGAGAAGGATAGAGTATCCCATGCTAAAATGTAAAAGTATGTTTTATATTATTGTGCCTTCATTGTATGAATTGATAGGGAAAGTATAATCCCCTATTGTGACGTTGTGAATGGGTGGTAAAGATGGGAAAGTGATATCCCACGGCTGTGTTGGTGACATGATATATTATATGACTATATGATTTATCGACTTGGTGAGGAATAAAGCCTCATGAGTATAATGATGATGTGAGTGTATGGTTATGTTTTATTTGTGTTCTAGGTTAGAACATGTTGTTTTTGATTAATTTTGATTTTTTATGGTTTTATATCTTAGCCTACTTACTAAGTTGGTTGGACTCATGCTTTCTTATTTATTTATTTTTTAGCTAACATGACAGGTAATAAATTCCAACTATGGGTTGGAACTGATGGCAGTGTTTGAAGACGTCTTGGTGATATGACAAAATGGTGGGTTTGAAATCCCCTTTGTGTTTTAATAAAACCAAAAATTTTATTTGGATCTGTATGATTGTAATTAATAAATTTTAATTGATGTATAATTAAATATAATGGCATGTCATAATTCAATAATTATAATATGGTGATAGAACGATAGAATTTCCCTTAGATGTATTGTCATCATGATGGTTCCGATATTGGGCAAAAAAATGTGTGTATGGGTATGATTTAGTTAGATAATATTGATGTTTATGATTATTTAATATTGTAATTTTAATTAATTAATGATTGTACAGGAGTATAATCTAATACTTTAGGGAAACTCTATCCATTTCTTAGGAGGACTCAGTCTGATCCAAAAATAGCACCTGAGTACCCCACCCTAGAAGTGGGGGAATTGGGGTGAATTATAGTGTAATTATGAGAAAAGATTATGCAAATAGCCCTGGGATGCGGGGCATGATAGTCAAGTCCTCCCAACCACCAGATCAAACTCCACCACAAACCCCTAAAATACAACCTTTAAAACCTACACCCCCAGCTCTTGTCAAAGCCACTAAGAAAATTAAGATGACCTTTCAGGAATTTCAAGCTTGAAAGGACATCAATGTAGCTATCTATGTCCTATTTAAGAAAATTGAGATGACCTTTCCAGGAGTTTCAAGCTCAAAGGACATCAATGTAGCTATCTATGTCCTATTTTTACTTTCAAAATAAAGTCTCAACCCTACAAGACCTGCCTTTCCATAAGTATGAAGACCCAGTCTTTATAAACAACCTTACACACCCAAAAACTATAGACCCAAAACCACTTCTAGACTTGAATGACTACCTACTTTTATACCAAGACTAGTCCAGCACCCAAGCACCCATTTCCAAATCTTCTTAACCTAAACTTGCACCCAAACCAGCACTAAACCCAAGCCATCAACCAAACCAAAGCCAACACCTAAACCAAAAGCAACACCTAAATCAAGATCCTAACCTCAACCTAAACCACAATCCAAATCTCAACCTACCCCCTCTAACCCAGACAACATCCTCTTACCTTATGATATGTACTAAGCCATATGCAATGCCTATTGAATTGCATTTTAAGAAGGCATGAACATCCCATTCTCAGAACTTGAAAACCCAGGATTTATGGCTAGACTGCAAGTCATTCCAGTCTCCACATCAAGTCCTGATTTCATTGAGAAAGAGCCACCTATAGCCATTCCCCTTGACCCCTCCTTCATACCTAGTTCACCTCTCAAACCTACCACCAAGACAGTCATTTTTTGGAAACCTAGAACCCAAAGACCCAAACTCACACTTTCTACCCCTTCCCAACCTTCCAACAAGCCTACGCAAATGCTTGAATCCCTATCCTTCTTTCCCGTCATCTATGCTAAGTGCAAGAAGCCCCATCCATGAATTTTTGGTCTTATTTTTTATTGAATGTAATTTCTTTTATTTCTTTTTGCCAATTGTATTGTATTGAGTATTGATGTACTACATTGAACAATATATGTAATTTTTTTTCTCAATCAATACAATGAAGTTTTTTTATTTCTGTGGAGTTATCTTGGTTTTTGAATATCCTTTCTCAACCTTATGACTTTTTTATTATAACAAAAAGGGGGAGAAATTAAAGTAAGAGAATAAGAAAAGTAAAATATCTTGATAAACAAGTAGATAGAGAAAGTGATCCTAAAACTTATCTATAAATAGTGCATTCATTCATGGGGAGCCTCTTAGACTCATTAGCACATTTTTTAGTTCCCCTTTTTGAAAGGTATCATTCAACTATTTTGTCATTATCAAAAAGGGAGAGAATGTCAAGTCTAACTCTTTAAATAACTTGATTTTAATGATGAATATAAAGTAATTGCCAAGTTTTGATGACAAGCAAAGACCTGAGTAGAAATATGAAGTTCTAACAAGTTATTTTCGAAAGTGTTATAGAACTAAATTGATAAAATAGAAAAATACACTAAGGTAATTTGGGACAAAAAACAACTTATAAGATGTCAAAACAAATCACATTCTAAGTTTTAGAGGAAGAAAAACTAGTAAATGCTTAGGAAATACAAATTCTAAACATAAGAGGAACTCTAAAAACATGCTAAACAAGTTCAAAAGCCATTTCAGAAGAATTTGAAGACTTTAGAAAACATTTCATAGATTGTATGAAGTTTGAAAAGAAGTCTGAAAACTTCAGAGGCAACTTTAGAAGAAAGGTTAGAGATCTAAAAAGCATTTTTGAAGTGAAGAACAAGTTTGAAAATTTCAAAGGATAAATATAAAAGAAGGATCCCAAGCTTCAGAGGTCTAAAAGAACATTTGGAACCAAGTTCAAGATGTGAAAATATTTAAGAAGATCATTTAGAGGAAAGACTTTAGCTCCAGAAGTCTAAAAGACTAGCCATTAGTGGTAGTTAAAGATGTTAGTTTTTAGAAAAAGTTTCAAAGGATGAAACTCAATCTTTAGAGGTCTGAAAAACCTTGTTAGAATGCATTTCACCTACCAAGCAAAGTTCAGAGGCATGAAAGAGAGCTTCAAAACTCTTAAAATTAATACAACAACAGTAACTGGCAATACCTCAACCTTTAAAGGTCTAAAGTAAAATTTCGAAGGTCTAAAGAGTGCTCGCTAGAAAATTCTTTTTGAGTGAAAATTATACAATCTAAAATGGTTAAAAAATTTTCAGAGATGCGGCAATGGATAAATTACCTCCAAAGCATATAAATAGAGATTTAAAATCACTAAAAAGAGTTAGTTGAGTGAATTGAAGAAAGCATTTATAAAAATTCAAGTTTTCTTCCAATTTTCAAACTCTCATTATGCTAAACTCTATTCAGGCATTCAAAGCTAAAATCTTAATCAAAATTCCAAGAATTTGAATTTATATTTTTGATTATAATATTTACTTGTTCATTAATTGTGTACATACTTGCCTAAATAAGAGGCATTTTATTTGTATAATTCATTTATTGTAAGTATAAAGACAATTCTTTATCTTATTAACCTGTTTGGTTGTAGAAGATTAAAAGTACTTTTAGTTGTATAATTTACCAAAATAGACATGCCAAAGAATTTTTTTAATTTCTATACTTATTTTTATTTTAACTATAAAATAAAATACTTTTATAATTCTATAATAATTATCTTGAATAACCCAAATCAAATATAGCATCACATCTTTAACTTCTATACAATTTTTTAATTTTTAGAAAGTAAATAAAAAAACTTAAATCTTATGGAAAATTAAAATTTTAAATAATGTTCTCTTTATTCAATTATCTTATCTAATTAATCTGATCATATTTTTTTAAAGATTTTATATTATCAATATCAAAGTTATCAAAATTAATCTGCATGAATAGTCATTGAGAGTTTGATTCTTGATTAATAATTTTCAAGTGCATCACAAATTCATGAAAACATAAAAATAAGTATGACAAGAACTAAAAATCCAAAACAACATATAAATTCACAAACCAGCAAATTGATGTTCAACAATCTCATTTCTTATACTATCTCAGAGTACCACCATCTTTGCAATTGATTAAGTGGAAGTTCTTTGGAGAGTTTTGTTATCCTCATCCTCCTCATCATCATCATAATCAATCATGAATTCTATGTCTATGTTGCTATTCTTCCTTATAAAATTATGTATAGCCATTGTGGCAATTACATTACAAACTTGTTTATTATATGAATAAGCTTGCATGTGTCTTAAAATGGAAAATCTATTTTTCCACACACCAAACGTTCTTTCAATTTTACGTCTAAGTCTTGAATGATAGAAGTTGAAAAGTTCATTATGGTTTCTAAATCCACTATCATGCCTAAAATCAGGCATATGATAACGTTTATTTTTATATAGTCTAACATACCCAATAGGCATTGAATAGCCAGCATCAACAAGGTAATATTTGCCTACATATTTATATCAAAAGTGAATTTGTATAAATATTTAGGATATTTGTTTAAAAATTATAAACATTGAAGTTATAAGATAACTAATCCAAACTTGTAGGAGGATGAGGAAATTTGAGTTACCAACTCCTTAGAGCCGGGAATCATGAGTAGTTCCTTCCCATCCAACCAACGCAAAGGTGAAGCACATATTAAAATCACATGCTACCATAAAAGTTTTAGTGGGAAATGCTTTTCTCGCTATATATCATGGTTGTTCACCATGAGAAACAACACATTGTATATGTGTGCCATCAATAGCTCCCATAATATCTTTGAAATATGGGTTATCATCTTTTATCTTATGAGGTATGCTTCAAAAATGTGAGTAATTAGGATTTATCAAATCCATTAACATTTTCAAACATGACTGGAAAGCAGCATAAAAATGCCTACTAACAGTCTCCCCTAAGAATTGAAAATGCTCTTAAACCATTATATTTCCTACCCCATGACCTATAGTCCATAAAAACGTACCAACCATCTCCTCAACCCTCATAATTTTAGTACTCTTTAATCCATATTTCTCAACCAAGGTAGTGCAAAATGCATGAAATACTTGTTTTTTCATCCTAAATATCTCATGACAATGAATATCATGACCCACTAAAATATCCCTTACAAAATGGTAACCACTATATGTTGATGTCCTACAAGGTTGTTTTAAGCAAAATGTTAGGTATTATGCACTAGTAAATATTGCACCAATGGATGACAATTCAACAATATCATCACACTTGCCTTCATCTTCAATGCTTAATGATATACCTACTATATAAAAAATAAACACATGAATCACAATTATATACTATAGAATTTGATCTCAATTTCATATAATTAATGGTCTAACATTACTACCAAGAGATAAAATACATAAAAACATGGTCCACCTATTCAAGATTAAATTAAACACAAAAAACGTAACAATTTATAGTTTCAAACATGATAATCAAAATAACTAAGAAATCAATCTCTATATTAGGTTGTTATTCTTTTTAACCATTCAATCTACACTTTAGGCTCTTTCATAGCTAACATCATCTCTTTGTTTATCTTGTCTAATAGTAATTTACTAGTCTGCCACCATAATTCACTTCCCACCTGCATCCCTAGTAATCCATGAACAACTTCCATTATATTTTCAACGCTTTTTTTGTCTTCTTTGATAGGTATAATTTGAGAAGTCGTGATTGTGCTACTTCAACTAACTTCTCCATAGCTTGTGTCATTTGTGTAGCTACCCAGACTTATTTGTTTCTCTTTGAACCATAGGCCTCAATATCTTCCTTTTTCTCCCTTATGATTGACACCACCGCCTCTAGTAGTATTAGAAGGAATTTCATCATAATGCATAGTATCTTCTTCAATGTCAATGTGATTAAGGCCTTCACCATCCATTTAGTCACTAACCAATTCCTCATTTCTAGTATTATCATTGGGTAATATTCCACAAGATGGTGCCCAAGCTCTTTCTCCAATAGCAGCCACATCCCTAAAAAGGATGTCCATAGCATCTACACATAACAAACCTTTCTCTTTAAATTTTGATGCCTCGGGATATTCCTACATCATGGGAATGAAAAAGATTAGAATTTTAAAATTGTAAAATTTAATTAAAATCTTTAAAGGATAAGTATTAACTTGTATTTTCTTATCCCACCATTGATCACTTGCTTGCATTGTCTTCTTATAAGGATCCCATCCTAATCCTGTTTCCTTTCCAAGAAATTTATTCCATAGTTGTCATTCTTTTTTTAACCCATCCCATTTATTCTTAAGTTGTTTATAATCATAATTTTTTTTAGTTGCATCATTAAATTTGGCAATTACATTTTTCAACCTAACTTATTAAAATGAGTACTAGGTTGATTCCCTAATTGAATTTCCTTGACACAAACACTTATGAATGTCTTCAATAATTTCTCATCCCAGGTAGCCCTGTCCTTTTTTTGAGAACTATCACCCCATGACTCCAGCGGAATTTGTCCATATGCTTCATTTTTATACATCTTCCTAAGGACACATAAAATAAATATAACAAAATAAAACATAATTAGCATAAAAAATATATATTAAAGTCAATACAATCTTTGAATCTAAAATAATATCTCCAACAACAATCAAACAAAATTTATTATAAAACATTAAATATGTAAATCCAAAGCTCATGATTATAATATAGTAAAGTCAAGGTCACCTATGCAATTTACCCTAGAAATCCTATTTGCCAACAACTCATCTTCGCCCACACACGAATACAAGAGTTTGAAGAAACAAGGATGGGATAGGTATTATATGATTCGGTAGCCTAACTTCATCCCAAGTGTAATAGTTTCAAGAAGGCATAAAGACAACAAATAGCATAGTTTCATTCAACATGTACCATGTGTATGGAAGATGAAGTAATGGAGAACAAAATGCCATTTGAAATCATGCCAGAAGCCTTTGAAGAAACAAACCCTTGTTTCACGCTCAGTAGAACCTTCTGAAGTGATGAGAATCAGTGTCTAACAAAATATTTGTAAGATTTCCTTCCGAGCGTTCATCCTCCTCCACCTATATTTTATTTTTATGCACATATTAAGCAAACATTTTAATTAAATGCTACTTTTAACACCCAAAAGAAACTTTAACTATGAACTCAGCTTGTTTACGATCCTTATCTTTGATGTTATTATCATGCCAAATTCCCACAAAATTACTCTATCTCATCCAATGTATATATCTATTCTTTTCAAAATAGTATTTTAGGAAATAAACTTCTATATCTTATAGAAATATATAACATGATAGAAATACATAACATGACATGGAATATCAAAAAGAAAAGTATGAAAAATATTTTAAAAAAAACTTATTTACTAGATTGATGATAATGCTATATCATTGGTCTCTCCTGAAAATGCTATGCAATGTCACTGCTAACTAGAAGAAGAGGAAACAAAATAGAAACTATGAAGGAAGAAGAAGATAATAATGTTGTGCTCATTTTTCTATGGAGGGTATTTTCAATATAATAAAAATCCCATTTCAAACTGTGAGAAAAGAGCACCAAAGTGTCAAATCGGGCTTGGATATAAAAGCCAAAAATCAATTTTTACAGTTTTCAAAAAGCGTAGTGATATTCTAGCCAAACACTTATATTTTTCTCAACAAGTGTGTTAGTCCATTAAAAGGCACATTAATGTTGTCATACCATAAGGCCAAACAGACACTTAGTCTAGAGAAATTCAACCCGTACCTTTTTCAATGTTATGGGATTACCTACCAATTTGGTCCTCCATGCTTTACAAGTTATGCTTTACTTTCTTTTTTAGATCAACGATTTAAATTGTGCCTCTTTAACTACTTTTCTCATGTGGACCCATTTATTTTTGCTTCATAGTAGCCCTAGTAGGGAAAGTTTATGTTGAGTGTAATCCTCCCACTTAGCTTGATTTTGATGATAAATGTAATTAAGTAGTTAAGTTTTGATGATAAGCAAACATATGAGTGAAAACTTAAATCACTAACTGATTACTTTCCAAGTGTGTAGCATTAATTTGCTAAGGAGAGTAACTATTAAGTCTAAAGCATATCATATTAAGACTTTACAGAAAAATAATTAAAAGAATGCTCAAATAGAAACACTTCAAATTTCAGAAATATTTTTGAAGAAATTTCAAGTTTCAAAAGTATTCAGAAATGAGGTGTGAGCCTAAGAACCATTTTCAAAGCTTCAGAAGCATTTCAAGTTACTCAAAACCTCATTAGAAGCTCAAAAGCAACTAAGAACATCATCAGAAGTAACTTCAGGATTAATTCTAATCCTCAAAAGAAATTCAGAAGTACTCAAACATATGTCAAAAAGAATTCAAAACCTTTCCAAAGACAAGGCATAAGCCTCAGAATCAACTCCAAGTCAATCTCACACTTTAAAAAAGTTCATCAGAAAGAACTTTACAAAAAATTCTAAGGCTCAAAGATGAATCAGAAGAAATATCAACTTTCAAAAGTTTATCAAAAGTCAATTAATCATGGTACAGAATAAGCTCAGAAGAAGTTTCTGAACTCAGAAACTTATCAAAAGCATGTTAAAAATGGATTTTGAACTTCAATAATAATGCAGAATGGCATTTCTGTACTCAAAAATTCATTAATAAGAACTTCTGAATACGCTCACAAGTGAATCAAAAGCAATGCACAAGCTATACAGAAAATGTTTCTATAATCAGAAGTTCAATCAAAAATACTTCAAAAATAATTCAGATGAATCTTATAATTCTGAAACTTGGAAACTTTTCTAAAGTTTGAATTCTAATAAACTTTTGATTGACATTCTCCATTGCTTTTAAGTTGTTTCTAAATGCATTAAATTCCTCTTAATTATTTCTAAAGTTCTTTCTGTTGAACTTTTGATTGCAGAAACGTATTCTATATAGCTTGTGCATTACTTCTGATTCACTTTTGAGCATATTTTGAAGTTCTTACTGATTAACATCTGAGTGTTGAAAAGTCATTCTGCATTATTTCAAAAGTCTAAAATCTATTTCTAATACACTTCTAATAAGTTTTTGAGTTCAAAAACTTCTTCCGAGATTATTCTGTACCATGATTAATTAACTTCTGATAAACTTTTGAAAGTTAATATTTCTACCAATTCACCTCTAAGCCTTGGAAGTTTTTCTGTAGTTATTTTTGACAAACTTCTCTTAAGTGTGAGATTGACCTGGAGTTGATTCTGAGGCTTATGCCTTGTCTTTAGAAAGGTTTTGACATACTTCTAAGTACTTCTAAATTTCTTCTGAGGATTGGAACTAATCCTGAAGTTACTTTTGGTGATATTCCTAGTTGGTTCTGTGCTTCTGACGAGGTTCTGAGTAACTTCTAAAATACTTCTGAAGCTTTTAAAATTGTTCTTAGGCCCACACCTTGTTTCTGAATACTTCTCAAACTTGGAATTTCTTCAAAAACATTTCTAAAGTTTGAGGTGTTTCTATTTGAGCATTCTTTTAAATGATTTTTCTATAAAGTCTTAATATGATATGTTTTAGAGTTAATAGTTACTCTCCTTATCAAATTAATGTTGTATCACTTGGAAAGTAATCAGTAAGTGCCTTAACTTTTCACTCATATGTTTGCTTATCATCAAAACTTAACTACTTAATTATACTTATCATCAAAATCAAGCTTAGTAGGAGGATCAAACTCAACATTCTCCCCCTTTTTGATAATAACAAACATTCAAGTGATGAATCTTTCATAAAATATGTAATAAAGAAATTTAAAGTGGTTAACTACATGTTTAATAAGTGCATGTGAAATATGCAGTGCTTCTACTAACTTAGTATGGCTCCCCCTGAATAGAACCACTAAGATACACTAATATTTTTTTTTAACTTCTCTATTTTTTCTCCCCTAATTTTTCTACTATGATTTTTCTTCCTAAGTTACTTTGATTTTTCTCCCCCTTTTTTTCATAATCAAAAAGGCTTGATAGAAGGGTAAAAAGTTTTAGTTCTAAAGAGTTTAATATGTGTATTGATGAGCATCAGAATTTCTAAGCTACTAATGTCAGAAGTTCTGAGGAAGTGAAAAAACTATATTTTATCAGGCTTCTGAAATTAGGTTCACAGTTTAGAATTTCTAAAGGAAGGCTTTACAATTTTTGAGGATGTTCAAAGAATATATTTAAGTGCATAAAAGACTCCAAAACTCTATCAGAGTTTCTAAAATGCTTCAAAAATATTTTAAAAGAATAAATATGCAACATTCATGTGCGATTTAGGTATACATGCATAATTCTAATCATCATAATTATGTGAGCACTAACATTATAAAGCAATTAAATCATATAATAAGCAATTTATGCAAATGGATCTATGAAAATATATGTTAACTGATATTCAATTGGTACAAATTCTAAGTAGAAATCATGATTCTGAACATAATCTCTAATGAAATAATGCCTAATCTCTATATGGTTAGTTCTGAAATGTAACACTAGATTCTTTGTTAGACTTATGACACTAGTATTATCACATCTAATAGGTGTATTAACATATTTCAAACTAAAATCACCTAATTGTTATTTCATCCATAAAATCTTAGCACAACAAACCTGTAGCTTTATATTCAGCCTTAGCAGTTGATAATGCAACAGATATTTATTTCTTGGAGAACAATGATATAACCATACTCCCAAGAAACTGACAAGTTTCTGAGGTACTCTTCCTATCTACCTTATATCCAGCAAAATCTACCTCTGAGTATCCAATCAATTCAAATTTTAAATCTTTTGAATACGACAAACTGAGGTTTGGAGTATCTAAAAGATATCTAAGAATTCTTTTTACAACAATAAGATGTGACTCTTCAGGATTTGACTAAAATCTATTATACATGCAGACACTAAATATTATATCTAGTCTATTAGCAATTAGGTATAATAAAGATCCTATCATGCTCGACACTAAATATTATATCTAGTCTATTAGCAATTAGGTATAATAAAGATCCTATCATGCTCCTATAAAGTTTATGGCAAACAAATTTACCTCTTTCATCCTTGTCCATCTTTATTAGTATACTTAATTGTGTTCCATATCTTTTATCGTCTTCAGTGTTAAATTTCTTTATCAGTTCTTTTGTGTACTTTTCTTGGTAGATGAAAATTCCTTCTTTTATCTACTTAACTTGCAGTCCCAAAAAAAAGTTAATTTCTCCCATCAAGCTCATTTCGAATTCTCCAAGATAGACCCTACATTGCATTGGAGAATTCTTGGCAAAGATTTTCATTAGTTGCACCAAATACTATAATCTGAATAATAAGGATATCATTCATTGCATGCTTAATGAAGAGAGTGGTATCAACTTTACTCCTTGAGAAATCTTTCTCAATTAAGAATTTGTTTAGCCTCTCATACCAGGCTCTAGGAGCCTATTTCAAACCATAAAGAGCTTTCCTGAGTCTGAAGACATGATTTGGATATGAGGATCTTCAAACCTAGAGCCTTATTCCACATAAACTTGTTCATTAATGAATCCATTTAAGAATGCACTCTTTACATTCATCTGATATAACTCAAAATTCATATAGGATGCAAATGCAATGAGCATTCTAACGGCTTCTATTCTTGCAATAGGGGTGTATGACTCTTTAAAGTCAATACCTTCTTCTTGACAATACTACTTTGCTAGTAATCTTGCCTTATTCCTCACTACAATTCCTGATTCTTCTAATTTGTTCCTAAATACCCATTTAGTACTCATAATAGATTGGCAGTTTGGCCTTGGAACGGTAATCCAAACATCATTTCTTTTAAATTGGTTCAATTCTTCTTGCATAGCTAAAATCTAGTTTTCATCTTCTAAAGCTTGGTCTATGTATGTTGGCTCTAGTTGAGAAATGAATACAAAATTATCACATAATTGATAATAAGATAATCTAGTTCTAACTCTATCATACACATCACCAATTATCTAGTTTTCAAGATAAGCATGCATGAACCTCTAATCTTTAGGAAAAGATTATTAACCTTCCTCATTTACCTCTATGGTGGATGGTCCAACCTTATCCATTGATGTCTTTGATTATGGAGCTTCTGCTTATTTATCTTGTAACTTTAGTTTCTCCACATTTGTTGTAAGGTTTTCTATCTCATTATCAAAATCACTAGTTCTTTTTATAGAGTCAGTATGTTCATCAAATTTAATATGAATAGATTCTTCTACAATCTTAAGTCTTAAGTTGTATACTCTAAAGGCCTTGCTAACAATAGAATAACCAAAGAATATTCCTTGATCAGATCTGCAATCAAATTTCCTAAGGTTTTTCTAGTCATTATTAAGAATAAAGCATTTGCAGCCAAAAGTATGAAAATAAGAAATATTTGATTTCTTGCCGTAAATTAATTCAAATAGAGTTTTGTTAAGTAAGGGCCTAGTGAAGATTCTGTTGATAATGTAGCATGCAGTTTTCATTACTTCAGCCCAAAAATATTGAGGTAGATTTTATTCACTCAAAATAGTCCTTGTCATCTCTTTCAAGGATCTGTTTTTCTTCTCAACTACTCCATTTTGCTGGAAGGTTCTTGGTGCAGAAAAAGTTTAAAGAATTCCATTACTTTCACAAAAAATTATGAACCTATGATTTTCAAACTCTCCACTATGATTCCTCCTTATGGCAATAATATGAGATCTTTATTCATTCTGCATATGCATGGTAATTACTTCACAGAATGAAAAAGTTTCATCTTTAGATGCTTAAAATATTACTCAGGTGAATCTACTATTGTCATCCACAACGACATATGCATAATGTTTTCCTCCAAGGCTTCTAGTTCTTGTTGGTCCAACTAGATCCATAAGTAGCAATTGAAGGTGTTTTGTTATATATACTTCTTTATTTGATTTAAATGATTCCTTTACTTGCTTACCTTTCAAGCAAGCATCACATAACCTTCTTTGGTCAAATTTAAGTTTGAGTAAGTCAACAACAAGATCATTATGGTATAGTCTTTCAATCAGTTTCTTATTGGTATGTCCTAGTCTTCTGTGCCACAACATGAATTCATTGTCAATAGCAATAAGATACTTATCTTGGATATCAAAAAGATCAACCAAATTGTTGGCATATTAACCCACTAAAGCTACAAACTACTAAAATTTTGCTTTCATCTAAGCAATACAATATGAGAATGGATAACCTCTAGCGAGTCGTGTAACCAAGGCAAATAGAAAATGCCAGTGCTGATGTGTCGTGCAGCCAAGGAAGCTCAACCATAACGTAAAATCTTTACCTGCACAAATAACCCTCTCTCTCTCTCTTGATGTTAGAAGCAAGGGGCAACAAACTGGCATGCTTGATTAATTGTTTGGCATGCAATATCAACAGCAATGGGTTCCCTAGACGTTGATCGGATGATTAATGCATCACGCGGGGCATGCTGATTCGAGGGCCGCTGTCATGTAATGGCCAGACCTGGAGCATCGGCAGACGGCAAGAAATCATCGATGGTCAGGAAGTCGGATGGTGACGAGTAGCATCATCAGCAACAAAGGCAGCCTGCGAGTGTCGGCAGATGAATTTTTCAGCAGCTCTACAAAATCCTTCCCAACCAAAAATGGAGGCAACAGGGATGAATGGCGATGGGCAGCTTC
Organism: Pouteria campechiana; assembly: GCA_036873735.1. Lineage (NCBI taxonomy): Eukaryota > Viridiplantae > Streptophyta > Magnoliopsida > Ericales > Sapotaceae > Pouteria > Pouteria campechiana. Next base: position 38,686 of record JAYJMB010019557.1, read on the forward strand.
ATCAACAGAAGGGAACGGAGGCAGCAGCAACTTAGAAATGCCATCAGTAAGAACTCCGATGGGTTTTTTCACTACCCTTCTGCATTGTTTGGCAAACAAAAATAAGGATCCAACACGGGAAGGGGTCATCGAAGATCAGATCGTTGGTAGAGACTTTGTGGTCGAAACAGATCACTTGTCTGATAGTCATTGTTGATAGATCTAGAATAGCGACAATAAGGAAGAAGAACCCGATAGTAACTCTGTTCTGCATTTTTTAGCTACCAAAAGGGGCAATCTAGCATTGTAGCACTAGCACTGGAGTTGAATAGCAGTGCCAAGTTTCTAATCGGAGCAAATCAGTCATCGAAAGTTGGATGGTGGCGACGCAAAAAGGCAGCGGTAGCCTACGATCAACGCTGATGGGCCTTCGGCGGCTAAAAATAGAGGCTGATTGGACATGGGTGCTCGTGCTCACCAGAAAATGGAGTTCTTTATTTTAGACAAGCCTCCTTTTTCCTCATCTATGATCGGATTTCTGGTAGAAGTTTGCTAAATTTCTAAAATCCCACAACGAAGAAGCCCCCTTTTCCAGTTTGAGAAGAAGCTGAGACTTCTGTCATCCAGTGACCCATGCATCAGGAAATCAATCTTTAATGCACCAGCAGCATCCCTTCTCACCAGATGGGAGCTTGTTGTCATGTAGCCAAGATCAATCATCGCCCATACAAGTGAAGAAGTTGGTGATGTGCCTTGTGATGATGTGTCGCACAAATTAGGAGTCAAGCAGCCGGACCCATGTAGAAGGTACCTCGTGGTGATGTGTCATGCTATCGAGGCAGTGTCTCACCATGCAGCTAGGAAACTTCGATGGAGATATTTTGCTAAGGTCGCTTGCAATCAAGGCCAGTGAAAGGGGAAATTAAATTAGCTTCCTCATACCCATGGTGATGTGCCGTGCAGTCAAGGTGTCACCAACGCTAGTGGAAATGGAGATGTTTTCCACCTCGTCGATCGTCTCTACACCTCTCCTTACTTTATCTCATAGCATGAGCGAAAGAAAATTGGTTTTGAATAGCTCAGGAAATGATGGTCATGATGGTCAAGCAACATCTCAATCAAAGGGTGACAGTGGTACATTAATTGAGAAAAGATGAAACTGTGGCTTTCATGTGAAGGAATAAAATAATGATGAAGATAAAAGAAAAGAGAGAAAGTCAAAGCATTGATGACCCTAGCTTGCAAGCACATGCATTCCTTCCACTTCGTTGAAACGGATAGGCTAGGATGTGTGATTATCTTACAAAATGATAAGGACTTGGTCCAAAGCCATCATTAATCCATGATTGATCTTCACCGATGATTTGAAGATTCACACAACAAAAGTTTAGAAATATTTTTAAAGAAGCTTAGAATATTAAGATGATTATTATTTAAGTGTTTTTGAAAAAATTAAATGGCATTTTCAATTATATTTTTGAAAAAAGTATAAAAAAATCAACACTAAATGGGAATAAGATAAATTTCAAAGTCCACCCAACTAGAGGAGTTGAAAAATTACAAACTCCTTCCAAGGCATGGGAGTCAAGGTCCTTCCAAGGCATGAGAGTCAAGGTCCTTCCAAGGTGTGGGAGTCATGCTCCTCTAAGGTGTGGGAGTCAAGCTTCTCTCAGGGCGTAGGAGTCTCATCCCAAGACGTGGGAGTCAAGCCCACTCCCAAGACATAGGAATCAAGCCCTCTCCAGGACGTGGGAGTCAAGCTCCTCCCAAGGCGTGGGTGTCAAAGTCCTTCCAAGGCGTGGGAGTCAAACTTCTCCTAGGGCATAGGAGTCAAGCCTTCTCTAGGATGTGGGAGTCAGGCTCTAATTTCCAAAAATGCCCAAATTGCCCCTACAAGACAACCAAGCATATTTTCTAAAATATCCAAAATACCCCTATAGGCTTGAAACTATAAATATCCCTTCTCTAGGCCTTGAAAAGAGAGAATTTTGGAGGAAGAGCTTGAGGAGTCTTCAAGAGGCAGGAGCCTCACTTGACCCCAGTGGCCTTTGGCCACTCGTAATTTTTCTAGTGCCTGAGAGCACTTCGTCATGACCCCACCATGGCACACACATGGGTCCCACCCATGTTGTGGTAATCGTGGCTCCCATATGCTAACGGACAATAGGAAAATGCTACATTAGACATTTTAAACACATTAAAATCTATTTACACCCTGATTAAACCATGTAACTGCCCCATAAATTAGGAAACTAATGATATTATCTTAAATTAACTAAGAATTATCATTAGCACTAACTATTATTATTAGTATTAATCATGATTAGACCTAATTAACTCAAAGTGTAATTAGGCTTAATTCATTCAACCTGACGCTATGACCTCTCATAGGTTAACAACAAAGATCACCCGCTTTTGGTTTTTTATGGGATATTAAAAAACATCACTCATTAACTCATTCATAAGCCTAAGTCTATGATCAAGTCACTGAATCATGACTCACCAAGTCAAACCTTAGCAGATATCATCAAATCAGCTAAACGCAGTTAACCTGACTCACTCTTCCTAAGCTTCTCATGGGCAATGTGAAAAAGCTGACCTAAACTAAGTCTACCTGGCCCACTCCTTCTAAGCTTCTCATGGGCAATTGAGAGAGTAAAGCTAAACCCAGTTAACCTAGCCCATTCTTCCTAAACTTCTCATGGGCAATGAGAGAAAGCTAAACCAAACCTAGGTGACCAGTTTTCTTCTGGTCTCTTTCAGGTCTAAGTATAATAGAGATCACCCGTTCTTGAGTCCTTTTAGGATACACCAATTGAGTCACAAACCACCTACTATATCTATGATTTCTTATAGTCTAAATAGTAGAAATCACCCTATCTTGCTTCCACCTAGGACAAATAAATTAGATCAAAATATCCATTTATTAGGTTGACCAATTATCTAGCAACCCAATTTAGAGCCATGTCACCCTATCCACCCACTGACTTGAGGCAATCCCCTAATATCAAGTCATCGCAATGTGCTTGGCAATCCCAAAGATAGCATATATCTATTTGAAAGAGAATGTGTTTTATTTTTGGGTCTCTAAGATCCATTGTACTTTTCTTTTTAATCAAGGATTTTGTCCCATTTTAGAGATGTAATGAGGACCACTTGTGGTCCAGGATGTGAAGGTATAATTTTTCTAATGTCCATAGCAAGTGTAATCAATTGAGGGCAATCAATAAAAATGAAAAATGTTTGATTCATTCCAAAAATGACAAATCTTATTTATGTTATTCCATTTTTATCTTTCCTCTTTTTGTACTTGTTACAAAAATGGTGAACCCAACGTGAAACATCCCACCCTTCATCTTTAAGGAAAAGTAATAATAATGCATCTTAGAGACTTTATTCTTTCAAGAAACTGACTAAGCTCTTTTATTGCTCTTTGCAGATCTTTGGTTATTCCTATACTCACTCTCTTTCTTCTCTCAAGATAAATCCTAATGGCAACTTCACTAGCTTTTGGATTCTTGCTAGGCGGTAGCTTTGCCATCAACACCCCACACAACTTTGATAGGAGTGTCCCCCACTCCTTTATTATGGTGTCGACCGGCCTAGCACTAGCCATCTATAAGAGGGACGCAACTTTGATTTTTCCCTCACTCAGAGCTACATTTGCAGCTTCTAGATCAATTCTAGCAGCATCAAAAGTTGCCCTAGCAATGCCAAGAGTGACTTCTACTAACTTAATGTAACAACCCGGGGCTCCAGTGTACTATTGTCCGCTTTGGGCACACACCCGCACGGTTTTGTCCCGCAGGCCCGTCATGTACACCCGCCCAAAA
>JAYJMB010019568.1:0-89295 GCA_036873735.1 Pouteria campechiana
AGATCCCAATGATGTAAAAGTGAAATATTGGCATGTCCTAGTAAAGTATTTATGATTGTGTTAAATCAATTAAAGTCTCCTTAGGTGTATTGCCATCATGATACCTCGATCTTGGGCAATTGAGGGATAGTGGATGTTTGTATTTAGAATCTATATTATAGTTTTATTTATGCGATATATAATTGTACAAGTTACACTCATCTATTTAGGTTAAGCTCTGCCAAATTTTGGGCAGAAGAGCCTACCCGCAAATTTAGGTGAATTTATGTGAAAATATGAATGTTGCGCCCGGAAGGCGGGTCATGACACCTAGTTAGTTCATACTCATAGGTACCAGTTATTAGAGGATGTCATAGAAGATGTGTATGACAAAGCGAGAACTCGTATCCCACTTCATAATGTCTATGATAATTTTGCTTTCTTATCTTATAATAAAATCAAAATAATAAAAGATGCTATTTTAGATGAAAACTAGATCATAGCAATGCAAGAAGAGCTAGATCAGTTTAAACATAATAATATATGGACACTTATGCCAGAACCAAATGATCAGTTTGTCATTGGCACAAAATAGATCTTTCAAAATATACTTGATGAATTTAGGGTCATTATAAAAAATAAATCACATTTGGTACTACAGGGATATTCCCAAGAAGAGGGAATAGATTATAATGAGACTTTTGCACTTGTTGCAAGACTTGAGGCCATAAGAATATTACTTGCCTTTGCATCTTTTAAATAATTTTGATTATTTCAAATGGATATAAAGAATACATTCTTAAATTGATTTCTAAATGAAGAAGTTTATATCAAACAACCTCCAGGTTTTGAAAACCATGAACAGCCAGATTATGTATTTAAACTCACAAAAGCATCGTATGGCCTAAAACAAGCTCCAAGAGCTTGGTAAGAGAGATTGAGTGAGTTTTTATTTAGTAAAAAGTTTCAAAGAGGTAAAGTTGACATAACTTTATTCATTAAACTGTCAGACTTATTATATATGATTTTGATGATAATAAAACTTATATTAAGATAAAATAATATGTATGCTTAAATCATTAATAATCATATGCATAATTATGATTTGATAAATATTAATTGATAATTTAAAAAATATACATAATTATGAATGTTTAATTATCTTAGCATACATCTCTTACTTCATGATGAGCTTAATCTTAGTTATCATTATTTAATGTATTAATTTATTGAATCATATTTAGCATCATACTTTATTAAGCTTTCACATTAAAGAGATGTATATTATCTTTGCTCTACAACATGTTAAAATCATATGAGAATAAAATACATTTTGATTAAATAATATATCTGAAAGCTAACAACATAGCAAGTGCAGAAAACTTCTAAGTGCAGGATCAGAATCATCTGGAACCAACTACTGTAACTATCTGCTATGTTTCGAAGAGATTAAATTGTTGAAGATCACAGAAGAAGAAGAAGAAGAAGAAGAAGAAGAAGAAGAAGAAGAAGAAGAAAATAAGTCTTTAAAGACAAGCTATAAGGATCCTACTTTGTCTATTGAATCCAAAAAGAAACTTCCACAGACAAATGCAATGATAAATAGTTGAAGACAAAGCCATGGTCATGGAGTATAAAGTTGTTCGAGAAATTTGAACTATCAATTGGCCAAAGCTTGTCTAAGTCAAAGTAAGGAGTAATCTCTTCAAAGGTTCAGACAAATGAAAAAAGACAAAGGGAAATTCTTCATGCTACAAGAAACTTTGTCTAACCAGCAAAGCTAGAAAAAAGAATTTGCCAGAGGATAAAAAAGCAATATGTAAAAGACAAAGTAGAGCAACTTTGTTTAAGTAAAGATAGACAAATCAAGAATGAAATAAGAAGAAAGTTCCAGTAATGAACTCCATCTATTGCAAAACAGATGAGGAATTCAACTTCATCTGCAGGATCAAATTCATTTGTTACTTACTACTAACAAAGTGGAAAATAAAGTAAAAGACGAAATGAAAGTTGTACAGTGAGCATACCTACACAAAAAAAGTAGCAGCTTAGACAAGTGAACTTCAATGCCAAAGCACATTTGTCTATAACTTACTACAGACAAACCTATAGACAAAGTGCAGAGCCTAACTCATCCAAGATAAAGTAAAGTTCATCTATCACTTATAATAGATGAATGGGGAACTAAAGAAGAATATCATACTTCGTCTGTTTGAACACACAAAGCAGAGCTCGTTTGTCGATCTGTAGAGTTTGTCTATCAAACTATTCAACTTTGTCTATAGCACCAAAGTTCGTCTGTTACTTACGACAGATTAAGCACACTTACGAATGATCGACTGAGCAGACAAATCTCTTGGAGAAATTTATTTACAACTTATAACAGATAAATGCAAACAAAGAGAGGCCATTACCTATTAGAGGAAAATTAATTTATATGACTTACATATAAATGGCATTTGCATCTATGCTTTCTGTTAGGCTTACTATATATGATTTTGATTACAATAAAACTTATTTTTGATTTTATATATGCTAATAATAATTCTAGTATAGAAAGCTTAAAATGAAGAAAAATATGCTTGGCATAATAATAACTTTGCATATCTGATATGCAAGCATATTGTTTAAAAATAATAAATGATTCATTATGATTCATAGCGCATTAAAATGGTTAATAATGTGTTTATTCATAAATATGTGAAGTCCTTCATGGAATCATCCTTTGAAAATATAATATGTGAAGGAAGCATTTATCCATGCTTTGCAATTTAAGAAAATCATGTGTGGATAAACACATCTTGATAATTATGCTTCATAGAAATCATTATGATCCATAGTAAATTAATCTTGCTTATCAAATGTTGGATCATAGATATGTTCCTGCTTAAACATAAGATTATGTCTTATGGAGTTATCATTAAGTCTTATCCATGCTCTAAAATTAAGAGAATCATATCTGGTTTAACATATTTTCATAAGCATACTTCATAATGATATTCATTATATAAAAGAGAAATAGTGCTTTAGTGAATTTTTGTTTACTCAAAACATGATTAAAATTGCTTATCCATGCTTAAAGAAACTTGTGTAAATTATATAAGGATAAATGCATTCTAATGTATGATGAATAATTTCCAAGCTTCACAAATGGCAATGTCAGAAAAGTTGAGTATAGGACGATAGTCACTTGTCACAGGCACCTGCGGATCTGCCTGCCATCTATAGACAAAATACTTCATCTAAAGATACTACCTGCCAAATCACAGTCGCCTTCCAATATCGCCTATGCAGCAGTCGCTTGGTGCAGCTGCCTACCATATCACCTGTGAGTAGATAACAAGATGGGTGTAGGAGTTTTTGCAAACATTTGACCATAGTCGCTTGGGACAGCCACCTGCCATATCACCTAGTGCATAGTCACTTGATATAGTTGCCTGCCACTTGCGCTTGTCGACTTCCAATGTTCAAAAATCTAAACATTGCAGGCTTTGAAATTGCTTCTCACTGCTTCCAACGGTCACATTTTTCAAGGTCTATTTAAAGGGAAGCTAAGGGATGATTTAAAGTTGAAGAAGCAAGGGGATTGAGCTTCAAACCTTATACAAATCTTTGCATCCCTAGGTCAAGAGCTTTAAACTTCAAATATCATCAAATAGCCTCATTTTTCTATATCCATTCATGTCCTAATTCTTCAATATATATAAGGGAGATCTTGTGTGCTACAAAGAGTTACTCAAAGATCAAGTCCTCCTAAAGATCATCAAAGAGTTTGAGGGTTCTAAGTGACAAAGGTGAATCTATCAACAAGAAACCTATTCAAGTCCTTCAAGTGTTTTCACTCCAAGAGCTGCTAGGATCAAAGAGCTTCAACACCACATCAATACTACATCAAGGGAGATCAAAATTATTGTAATGTGCTTAATGTATTATCATTTTATTTGAGCTTTAACTGTATATACTCATCAGCCTAGATAGAGGCATATTCATATATACAAAATACCTGCAAAAGTAGAGTTTCTGGTTAACTCATAAAACCAGAGTTATACCCTCTAGATCTGGAATCTAGAAGAGTGTCAGGGACACTAGATTACGTCCCTTAGAGCTGGAATATAGAAAAGTGTCGGGGATATTAATTTACGCTCCCTAGAGCTGGAATCTTGAAGAGTGTCAGGGACATTATTGTATTTTCATTGTACGGGTTATAGTGGAACCCAAGGCAAAATGAGCATGTGGTCTTGAGAGAGTGGATATAGGGACAAGATTCTTGAACCATTATAAAAATTGTGTTGTTTGTGTGTATTTATTTACTCACTTTATCCTCCATGCACTTCACGATTTTATCATTCACTTTACAGCATACAACACACAAGCACAAAAAGAGGGAAATGGTCTAACAAAGGTTAAAGCAATGAATTTTTATACACCCAATTCACCCCTCCCCTCTTGGGTTATGCCATACTTTAGGAACCAATACTTTCATTATGCAGACTCATTTCAATCACCATTTCTGTAACAAGCGGCGTTGCAAGTTTTCTAACTATGTCAAGTCAAAATGAGAAAAGACATTTTAGTAACAGCTTATCTTCTTCTCTGTAAAAGAATAACAATGCAACAGTTTAAGATAAATCAAAAAGGTATGCACTCCAAAGATAGAAATCTCAATATCTTCCTTATTCATTACTGCTCTTGCTTTTACATTCAATGAAATTCATCTTCTCCAATGGTCAAAATTATGAAGAAGCTATTTAAGAAGAAAAGGTGAAACGATTCAAAAGGGCAAAGGAAGATATTTCAAATGAGCTTAACCTTATGCAAATTCTCCCACCCATGACCAAGAGCTTAAATCGTTATTTATCTTTTATGACCTTCAATTTACATATCCTTATGACCATTAAGTTCACATTTTGGGAAAATCTTTTTGTATTAGTTTTATAAAAGATCTCATCATCCCCAATGCTTAAATGCATATTAGTTTTTGATTAGATTAAAAACTAGTAAGTTTGTGGTAAGTTCAGAAAAATCACATTTTATGAGTTGTTGGTAAGCTCTGGAGAACCAATAAGTTTGCTGGTGATCTTGTAAACCAGTGAGTTTCTTGGTAAGCTTGTGAAAACCAAAAGAGTGCTGGGAGCACTATGTTTATACCCCCTATAGCTAAAATCCTGAAGAGTGTTGGGAACACTTGTTTATGCCCCCTATAGTTAGAATCTAAAGTATGCTGGGAACACTATGTTTGTACCCTCTATAGCTGAAATCCAAAAGAATGTTGGGAACACTTGTTTATGCCCCCTATAGTTAGAATATAAAAGTATTCTGGGAGCACTATGTTTATACCCCCTATAGCTGAAATCTAGAAGAGTGTTGGGAACACTTGTTTATGCCCCCTATAGCTAGAATCTAAAAGCATGTTGGAAGCACTATGTTTATACCCCCTATAGTTAAAATCTAGAAGAGTATTGGGAATACTTGTTTATGCCTTCTATAGTTAGAATCTAAAAGCATGCTGGGAGTACTATGTTTATACCCCCTACAGCTAAAATCTAGAAGAGTGTTGGGAATACTTGTTTATGCCCCCTATAGCTAGAATCTAAAAGCATGCTGGGAGTACTAATGTATTTTTATTATATGGGATACAGTGGAACCCAAGGTATGAAAAGTGTGTGCTCTTGGAAGAGTGGATGTAGGGACGGGGTTCCTGAACCACTATAAAAATCATGTTGTTTGTGTATGTTTGCTTATTTGCTTTATCCTTCATGCACTTTACTATTTTATCATTCAAGTTACATCACAGCATACATAAGCACGAAAAGAGGAAAATGCTCCAACAAGAGTTAAGCAATAAATTTTTATATACCCAATTCACCCCTCACCTCTTAGGTTAAACCATATTATGGGACTCTACATAAACTGTTGAACACACTATTTTAAATAGTGTGATTTTGATGATGAACATTCTTAACCTAATATGTTTTGATGATGAGCAAAGATATGAGTGAAACATTAAGGTATTAACAATTTATTCTCAAGCATATTACAGAAATAATATCCAATACTCAAAAATAATCTTTATGATGATCTAAGGAATAAACCAACTAAATGCTCATGAAAAATAATTATATAAATTATATTTATACTTAAAACAAAAAAACAAAAATCTTAAAGTCTTCAAGGACACTTTGGAGTCAAAGTGCATCTCTTCGGAGCATGAAGTCACACTTCGGAGTTAGACAAAACATGCTTCAGAGTCATCATGGCATGCTTCAGAGTCAACAAAAAAGCCTTCTGAGTCATCATAGTATGCTTCAGAATTAACAAGAAAGCCTTCAGAGTCATCATGATATACTTAAGAATTATCAAGTATACTTCAGAGTCTTTAAAACACTTTCAGAGTCACAAGACATGCTTCGGATTCTTCAAGCATACTTTGGAGTTAATCAGACATACTTCGGAGTTCATCAGACACACTTTGAAGTTAATCAGACATACTTCGAAGTTCATCAAACACACTTCAAATTCATGAAGATACACTTTGGAGTTAACCAGATATGCTTTGGAGTCATGAAGATATACTTCAGAATTAATCATACATACTTCGGAGTTCATCAGATACACTTTAGAGTTAATCAAAACACACTTTAGAGTTAGCCAAATACACTTTGGAGTCATGAAGATATACTTCGGAGTTAATCAAATATACTTTGGAGTCTTCAAGCATACTTCAGAATTAATCAGACAAGCTTCAGAGTCATGAAAATATACTTTGGAGTTAATAAGACACGCTTTAGAATCATCAAGATACACCTCGGAGTCAACGAATATACTTCAGAGTTGTCAAACCTTACTTCAGAGTCACGCTTTTTGAAGCATCAAAGGTTTAGAGAATCCGTACTCTACTCTTCAAAGAACTATCGCAAGTAAAGAGGTCTTTTGCCACTTCAAAGAAACTAAAGTCAGTTCTTCGGCACATCTGAAATTATTTCCATAACATATTGAGTATTCACTCACCACTTTGGAGGAACCGAAGAAGCTACTTTAGAGCATCTAATACTCATGTGAACGCTAAATGAAGAAAAGTCAGTGACAAAGTGGTAAACCAATACCAAACTATTGCAAAGTCAGAAATAAGACAAAATATCAGATGAAGAAAATATTTCGTAAATGTTTGAAAGACTACAAAAGTCATTAACAAAAATATTTCTGAGCCTATAAAAGAGACAATTAGAAATATAGAAGATATACTAAAATACCAAAAAATATAAAAATTTAAAGTTTTGAGTATTCAAAATCTGCCTTCAAAGTTCAACTCCAATGGTAACAACTCTGTTAGAGCTTTCAAAGTCTAAACCATTTTTCAATCAAGGAGTTTAAATCTTTTATTCTTATTGCTTACTTATTTGCTTAAAGTTTTGAACTTATGTACAAGTTTGCCTAAGTAAGAGGTATTAATCTATACACTTCTTTTTAGTATTTGATAACACAAGCAAAGTACTTGGTGTTTATGTAATAAGATAAGCAAGTATGAAACTTGCTGAAAGCATAAAAGTTTATCGGTGAGCTTTGAAAATCAATGAGTTGTAAAAGTTCTAATTAGCTTAGAAAATCAGTAAGTTGGTTGGTGAGCTTATAGAAAAACCAACTTGTATTTAATCAGGTTGATCAAGGCATTACTAGAACCTGAGACCAGTAGAGGAAACTGACTAAAAGAAGTGGAGTAGGAACCCAGGAAGGGCCAAACAACTATAAAAATCTTGTGTTGTATGTTGTGCAATCTGTTCTATTTATTCTTTTAGCACTTTGATCTTTTGTTTTAGTTAAAAAGTTTTAAAAGTTTAATTCACTCCCCCTCTTGAGCTACCATTGTGTAAGGCACTAACATAAACATATTCATTCGGACATTCTCATTGTACATATCTATGTGAATGACATCATTTTTTGTTCTACAAATGAGAAGTACTGCAAGGAGTTTGAAAATCTAATGAAAAGTGAATTTGAGATGAGTACGATGGGTAAACTGATATTCTCTCTTGAATTAAGGGTAAAATAAACTGAAGGGGGTATTTTTATTTCATAATCTAAATACATCAAAAAATGTTGAAAAAGTTTTAAATGAAAAACTTAAAATGCATGCCAACTCCTATAAGTGCAAGTATCAAAATAGATAAAGATAAAAGTAGTAAAAGTGTAAATCAAAAGTTATATAAGAGCATGATTGGTTCTTTGTTATATTTGACTGCCAGTATACCTGACATTTTGTTTAGTGTATATAATCCAAAGGAGTCACTTCTTTTTGTTGTCAAATGCATTTTTAAATATCTTATAGAAACATCTCATTTAAGATTGTGGTATCCTAGAGGTTCATCATTTGATTTAGTTGGTTATTCTGATGCCGACTATGCTGAATACAAAGTAGATAGAAAAATCACTCGTGGAACTGGTCAGTTCCTAGATAATGTGCTTGTATCTTGGTACTTTAGGAAATACAGTACTGTTGCATTATCAACAACTAAATTTGAATATATTGCAACAGCTAATTATTATGCATAGATACTTTAGATGAAACAATAGTTGAGTGACTATGAATTCAGGTTGAAAATGTTCTTATCAAATGTGATAACACAAGAACAATAAATTTGACTGAAAATCTTGTATTACATTCATGTTCTAAACATATTGAGATCAAACATCACTTCATTAGGGATTACGTTCAATTGAAACACATTTCAATTGAATTTATTCCTATTGAAGATTGATTGGTAGACATTTTCATAAAATCACTTTCAACTGATAGTTTTTTGCATATTAGAAGAGAGTTTAGCATTATTTATCCATTCACATAATGCATAGTATGCATAGAATAAAAAACATATATGTGTGAATTTTATCTATTTTACAAAATGTCATCTATTGCAAAATGTCGATGAATTGTAAACATTGATGGATTCAAAGCCAGGAGCATAACTTAAATGCATGATTTGGGCAGGACAGTTTCTTATCTTTTCCATAAAACTAGGTTTTCTATTTCTAAAAAACTCATTCACGTCTCCAAGGTTTTTACTCCTCTCCATAATGTGATTCAGCAGATTTGGCTCAATTTCATTCATCCTTCTTCATCAAAAACATGGTATTGCTTGCATCTTCTAAATTTATTAATGATTTTTTTTTTATTTTTTGCCATAGAGTGCATGAGATTGGAGCTTTTCTTTCTAATCTTTCTTCTATTTCATTCTTTTCTAATTCAAATTTGAAATCATTGGTTGAATGAGAGTGTGTCTTTGCTATTTGGGAAGAATCCTTGAAAAGCCATTTTGTTATGCTTCATAAATCAAAATTTTGGAGATTTTAGGTTTTTAAAAAATCAAAAACCCCCAAGCATCATCTAAGATTTATCAATGTGAAATCATATTCTTCATGAATCTCCATTTTCTTAATGGTTGTTTTGTTTAAACATCATTTTTTATGGAGATACCCTATTTGTATGCTCTAGATGAAAAAGTCTTGATTTTTAGGGTTGAATTTTTGTTTTTGTTCTACATTCTTAATATTCATCCCCTCATATTCTTTCCATTTTACAACTTGAACTCAATTTTTTATTACTTGTCAATAAAATTATTTGATTTTTTTATGATTATTGTTGGCAACCCCCTATTTTCATCAATGGTCATATTGTTCCATTAGGTTCATGCACCTAAATGAATGTCTTAATAGTTAGTTTTGAGTTTATTTTAAGATTAATGCTAGTGGATCTTGCTAGGTTAAACATTATTGCAATGCAGGATGTCTAAATGATGTTGTGAAAATTTTGAACCTACCATATGCTTACATGTGTGTTGAGTTTTGTTCTTGCCCTGTTCCATACTATTTATTCTTACGTTGTATCCTTTGTATTTAACCTCTTGATTTATATCAACTTGAGCCTTGGATTGTCACTATTAAAAATTTCTAAATGTCATCTTCATTTCAGTCTTTCTGATAGAAGATTGTTGTTTCAAAGAAGGCCACATATGAGGAAAAAGGGAAGAGGAAGTTGGTAGATACCTCTGATCCTATACCTTCTTCTCCTAAAACAAGAAGAGGAACATGAGGAATTAGAATAAAAGAATCCTCTAAAACACCAGCCAGACAAACTACATAAGAAGATCTGATTGAGATAGATGAAGAATAGGTTCCATCTCCAGAACCAGTCCAAGAAACAGAGCCTAGAACTCCCATTGAAACATCACCATCACCCATTAATATTTCTCCCAAACCAAAACATGATAGTATCTCATCTAAAACTAAACTGTCTCCATTACACATAAAGTCCAAAGCTACTCCAAAATCTTCCATGTCTGCACCAAGGAGATATACTCCCAGAAAGAAAGTTCAAACTCTAAATAAAAGAAACTAACTTTTTTACTCAAGAAACCAATCCAAGTAGACTCATCTTTGAAGAATTTTAAAGCAGAAAAGACCACGACTAAGTTCTACCAAAAATTTGGAAGAAAGAACTACACAAAAGGTAAGTTCTTGAATTATCATTTCTTTGATGAAGAAGGGTTTCAATTTGTTAAATGGTTAAGAATATTTGGGATTTTTGAGCTCTTGGAAGAAAAATTAATGATATATGATAAACTAGTCAAGTTTTTCTACTTTCATCTCTGAGAGAAAGAAGGAGAGGATGGAGTTTACATGTTCTCAACTTATCTTAGAGGGAAAGAGATAAAGTTTACACTTGAAGAAGTTGCTAAGATAGAGAAACTGCAATATGTTTCTACTGATAAAACATATGACAGGAAAGAAGTAGTTGAGTGCTTGACTGAGAAAGAATCTTTGTCTATTAAGAAAGGTGATTCACAAATATGCAATTTTCCTCCATGGAGTTCAAATTAATTCATCATATAGTGACACATTGTCTGTTCCTAAGAAATTGAGGACATGATGTAGTCAGTATCCAGGAGTGTGTTTTGATTTATTGTATTATGTATAATCTTGAGTATGATCTAGTGTATGCTATGCTGATATATATATTTTCAATCAAAAAAATAGAGCTAATGGACACCTACCTTATGTTATGTACTTGACAAGATTGTTTCAACATTATGAGATTAATTTGTTTAATGATGTTCCAACTTGTCCCTCAAGTTACAATGAGATCAACATTAGAACACTCAGAAGGATGAGGTATATAAAGCATGAGAATGGAAAATGGATAATGACCTTAGAAGTTCCTAGAGATAGTGAAGAGGAAACTCCGATGCCAGAAAATTAAGCTCTAAGAGATGATCATGAAGAAGAAGTTGAAAGAGAGAATTAGGGTGAAGAAGAATTCTTTGAAAATATTCAGGGAGAAGAGCAAGATCTAGAAGGAGAGGAGGGATTCCAAGGAAAGGATAGGAAGGATCCTCAACTTGGAGATAATTTAGCATCTACTATTTCAGACACTCAACACACTTCAGTCACCAATATTCTCGCTCTCAATTCTTCTATACCAACACCTTTTATACCTCATGTCACAACCACCTTGACTTCTCCTTTGCTCGATATTTCCACCTTATAGGCACTACTTGCAGCTAGTCTAGGTTCTCTCAAAATTGAATTATAGATGTACATAAGAGAGCAAATTCAAGCATTCTCTTTTGTTGATCAATCATATTCTACTTCCAAGAAAAACAAGTCATGTCCTAAAAAATGAAGTTGCTTTGACGAAACAAACTCTTTTATTCAAAAATTTTCTATCTAGTTTTAAGATTGATAATACTATAACTTTGTCCTTTGTTATTCATTTAAGTTCACCTTGCTTGGCTCTTTGAATCACTGCTAATATTCACAAACTTATGACTTTACATTCATAGTCTACATCTTGATTAGTTATATTTCTTCTGCATTCTTTGCATTTATGCATTCCCATCTTTTCTCTTCTGATAAAAAGGGAAGAAATAATGTAACGCCTGAGGGGTTAAAATGTGGAAAGTGTTGTGAATTATTGTCAAGAGTATAATAAATGTGAATTTAGCTAAAATTTTAAAATTTTTAGGCCATGATTTAAGTGTAAGTGTATGAGAATATGAAGCTAAATACTACATGGGTATCACCTATACCCAATTTTTAGCATATCTAATGAATAAATTAGGAAAAGTATTTAACATAAAAGCTGTAACCTTTAAAATTTCTTAGATAATGAATTAAGAATCACATGAATCAGATATTGTATAATAAAGTTAGAGTTAAAATACTATGGATGTCTTTAGGGCTGTAAATTGGGTTAAAATACATGGCATTACTTTGAGGCTAAATTACTTATATTTTTAGGCTAAATAATAAAAATTTATAAATATGAAAGTTTTATATCTTAAAATTATTTTTGTAATGAATTAAGAATCACACAATTCTGACATCGTACAAGGGAGATATGGCCAAAATAAAAAACCTAACCTATTTTGATTAAGCAGCAGGTTAGTGTCGCGGCACTGAAATCCTATGCCATGGCATTGACTTAGAAAATAAGTTTTAGGAGTGTGTCGCGACACTAGAATCCTATGCTGTGGCATTGGGTTTGCTGGTCCCTCAGAACACCAAAATTTTACGATTTTAAGGGTTGTTAAGCCCCTTTCTTCCCCATTTTAAAAGTTATATAATTTTCATAACAATATTTTAAGAAGATAAAAATAAATAAACACAAAAATAATATATAATTTACTTGTTAAAGCACTCCTGTAAGATTTTTAACTTTATCAAATATAACTTTTTTTTGAGTAACTAACCCACAAAGTCATGAAAATAACGGTCCAGTTGATGAAAAAGAACCGGTGGAGAACTTCACTGTTATTTTTCAAACATTTCATATGATTTGACAACTTAATTATCCAATACCCTTAATTTTTTTATTTTTGTCTACATTCTCCAAATTTTTTTTAAGTATTTTGTTAAAAAATTATTTATTTAACTTTAGTCACTCTATTTATAAGAATTATCTTTATTATTTCGTATCATCTTTCTCTTTTTTATCTTATTTCCTAATAATTTTTTCCCTCCCCTTTCCACATTCCAAAACAGACACTAAGTAATATCATGCCTTTGAAACGCACCCGAAGGGTAAGTTGTTCGTATATTCTAATTGCTGTCGGCGATTGTTTGCGCTTTCCTGCGGTAAACGTTCTTTCTTTCACCCGTTTAAGATCTCCCGCCTCGTTTCTTGACCCTGAGGTGGAAGAAAACGCCGGCTGCATCATAGCATTTGCAACTAATGCCATACAACACTAAAACCCTATTTTTTGTGTAATTCCTAGAAATGGTGAAGAGAATCAGCCGAAGTGAGCTTTTGGATCGGTGGAGAGGTATTGAAGAAGAAGAAGAAGACGGTGCCGGTTACGATCCATCGAAGCTGCGCCAGATTCGCCAAACCAAAGAGGAATGGTGAGCCGCATTCGCTGCTTGTTTTTGCCTTCTTCAATCTGTTCCTTGCTTCTTTTAGCTCAACCCGATGCTATTTTATTGGTGACAACAATAACTTTTCTTTTGGCTGTCATATATTTCAATGCGATGGGTTTCACGCGGCTGTACATATCCTAAATCAAATTCATGTGGTATTTTCAATGAGAAAGGTGATAAGCCAGTTCGAATTTCACGGGGAAAATGCGAGATTAGGGTTTGTGGTTACTGCTTAGATGCACTGCAGTTTGATTTCCTCCACTGGAAGGACGGTGTTGTTAGAGCATGGGAAACTTATCAAGCCATCCTGACCATCTAATATGTGTCTGTTTTGGCTGGTCTTAGTTGCTATGAGAAAAATCAGTAAGAATGCTGCTCCATCTGCAATGTTGTCTGTAATTTGTATAGACAGGATGCTGTGCATGTAAAGTCACTGCAACTTAAAGCAGGTGGCAAATCGTAACTGTACTAGTTGAATATAATCAAAAATTTCAATGTAGTGGTCTTAGGAATAAATTTGGTAGTAAGGGCAGCAAGATGATTGCAATAAAAGAGTAATCCCGAAAAATTTCTCAGAGTTGTTGTTATATTACATATCGTTTCAACTTTTGACAACTCTTGTGGTGCTAAAAAGGATAAACTTTAGCACCATGGTGTACATGTGGAAATGATTGATGACAAGGGTGTAATAGCCTCACGAACTTGGTTCACTTGGTCGGGAGAAACTATAACAACGATAATGATGAAGTGTGAGATATTGAAGAGAATTGCTATGCAGTCCGAATGTTCTACTTGTGAAAGTGGGTGGTATTTTGATGTGCATTTGCTTGCCAATACTTGAATAGCACATACATGATGCATGCAGTTTGTGCTAATGGTGTGCTCCATCCGTCTTCATTTATTTCTTGCTCCCTTGGTAGTGGTGATTGCTTCATTATTAAAAGTGACACACACACACATACATATGTATGTATACATATTCTGTGTGTGTGTGTGTGTGTGAGAGAGAGAGAGAGAGAGAGAGAGAGAGAGAGAGAGAGAGAGAGAGAGAGAGAGAGAGAGAGAGAGAGAGAGATGATTTTAAACAACCATTTATTTTTGCAACCTTGTTGTTTGGGCCCATTTTGATGCATTAATAGGATCTGAGTCAACCATTATACTAACCTAGAAACATTTAATTATGATGTCAAAAATATCCTAATTTAAAACTTAGATGGGAAACACTTAAAATTATTTCATGATAAATAGACAATCATTAAAATTGTTTAATAAATATAAGGATCTGCAAGTGTATAATTTAATATTTTCACTTGATATATTTTCAAATCATTGCAATTCTTGAGTATTGATCTAAGTGATTTCATACTTCACACATCATTTTATACATTTTCTATTGATGTGATCCATAAAAGCTTTCGGTTGAAATGCTATCAAGTGTTCTAGCTGACTGGATGATGTTAAGTATAACAGATGAATTCAAGTGTTCTAGCTGACTGGATGATGTTCAGTATAACAGATGAATTTGATGTCATACAATCTTTATGATGGCCCCAAAACAAAATGGTTTTTTTTTTTTTGAATGATCTAAAACGGCTGGTTGTTTTGAATAAATTCCCATATATTTATATATGTACACTTATATATACTCATATGTAAGTTCTGTTACTGCTTAAAATGCCAAATTCTAATATTGAACCCTAATGTACAGGATGTGTGGCATTATCTCTTACTTTTGTTGCATCCAGGGCTTATTTGTATGAATAATGAATGTATGTGTACTGCCAATGTAGCTTACAAAACACTGTAGGCTCATTTTGGATGGATGTGTCTAAATATTAGCTTGGAGCAGTCAATCATACATTTTGGATTTTTTGTTGGTTGAGCTGGGGCTGTTTTGAATTATTTCCATACTAGTGGGTAGTTGCAGGAACAATGCATGTGGAGAGAAATTCCAGAGAAAAACTTCAAGCAGCACTAACAAGTCAATGAAGACTAGACCAATCTATATTTTGGCCATGATGAGTTCTCTGCTACATCCAGTCCATTCTGTCTATCAGGTTCACAGCTGATTTTAGGACATGATCCTGAAACATGGGAATATATTAAGAGGCTATTCTATCCTGGTCAAAGGGGAATAAAAGAGAATGCATTTCAAACTTCTGTGGTTCATGATAACAGTTGATGTTTGTTAGTGAAGTTCTTGGCTTTCTTGTGGCATGGCCCATCTGATTTTTAAGATCATATTTTGGGATGGCCTGCAGAACATGTAGTCGGTTTTCAGGCTAAAATCTGTGGTGGGTGTGCAAAGTTATATTTGCAAATGGCTCTTGGTGATGCTTGCTTAAGCAAGTGGGATAGAAGTAATTAAAGGTGTGCATGGAAAAATATGTATTGGTTGAAGGCATATATATAATTTATTTTCCATAAATTCTTCTCTAAAGTAACAGCAGGGGCAAAAATTTCATAGATGCAGGACTTATGGTAGGGTATCCATTTAATGCCACAAAATGGATAGTGTTTCTGTTTGGTATTAAGGGTTTTCAACAACAGTGGGAATTATATGTTTGATGCTCTTAAATGATATTTACATAGTTATTCTCATTCTTTTCACAGATAGTGTGCATTTTGATCCATTGAGTCCTTGCTAGGTCCTCCTAATTTTGAAAGGAATTGTCATTTAATGAGGGGAACTATGTTGAATTCTCAGTGGAGCCCAATTGTTTTGGACTGATTGGGATACTTTTTATAAGATCTAAGTCAAATATCATCCTTACACTGTTTGTTTAGTTAAGCGTCCCAAGATCATCCAGATAAATGACTCAGGTTTGGCTACAAAATTCGAATAATTTAAGAGTAAAAATGAATCTATTAAAATTTCACCTTGCCTGTGGGACCACAGCGATGCAATTAAACATCTATACATTACAAAATATTCTTCTCGTATGGATGAATGCTACTACTAAATTTTATAACAGTCTGATATATGCATGAATCAATCTAAATAATTTCCATAATTTTCAAATGCAATGGTTTACATGTGCTCATCAAAACATTATGGCGGGGTTTAAGAGTCTGTTTAGATATGTATAACGGAATTATGGAAGTTGTAATGGGTTGTGTAGTGTAAATGAGGATGTGATGCAAACGAGAGAAAGTAAAATGATGAATGTGATTAGAAGATAGTGTGATGCAAAAAGACAATAACATAATGGTATGAAAAAATACAATAGTAATGTTTGGAAAAAATATGATACTGCATGTAAAATATTGGGATTGTGATGTAATGTTTTCTTGGTCTAGTTTGAGAAGTTAATGTCTGTGTGGTGTAAAACAAAATGGACAAGGGGGTCTAAAGACTACACCCTCTTCTACCTGCTTACTAAGATTTCAGAGAAGTCTAACTCATTCAATCAAAACCCTTTTAAATGTAGGAATGTAAGAGTATTTTGGTGTACAAAAGAGATCAAATATAGAAGGAAAAGAAGTTCGCACAACTTCAGTCATGGACAAAAGTTGACAACAGATTTTTATTTTATTTTAATTCTCTACAGTACATTGACTATTGCTACTTTTTTTTTTTTTTTTTTTTTTAAAACCTTCTTAGCTCCTCTTCTGTGTCAGTTGCTCCTACTGCTTTCTTTTATTTTTTCCCTTCTCTACAATGTGCATCAGGTGCCTTGCTACCTTTTTCCCTACTTCCCGTGGTTATCGGCTTCCCCCTCCCTTCTCTACAATGTGTTTCAGATCTTGTAGTTTCTGCCCATTTTTTATTTTCAATTTTAAAATCCTGCCACAGTGCACAGCTCCTTGTGCTGGCCTTTTTCTTTTTTATTTTAATGCTGTTTATATTTGGATTCTTTTGACTTTTGAGTATTGAGATTGACCCGTTTGAGTGATATTGTTTCATTGATTTTTAGTATTGAATTCTGTATGAATGAAGTTTAAGGTAGTTTTTATTCTTAATGATTGTGAATTACGGTTATATTTTATGTTTAAATATTTTTATCATTCTCTTCTTACAAATGTGAGATATTATTAAATTTATTTATGAATATTGTATAATGTGTGCCTTGCTTCCCTCATGCACGTGCTTTTGCCTATGCCCCGGCAGCCCTTTGTGCCTTGGTGTGCCTTATGCCATAAGCAACTGTGCTGCTGACATAAAAGAAAATGTTGTTTGTTCTTATGTTTTTTTATTTTTATTTTTTTTTCGTTTTTTGTTTTTTGTCAATATTTATTGGTGGACTTAGATGTCCTACTCCAATGTTTAATTCTGTTTTGGATTCATTATTCTTAGAATCCCTATTCAAATACTTTTAATTCTGTTATTGCTCTCTTGGCATTGATACTTAACAAAAACTAACTAGTAAAGGACATAATGGTTACATTTTCTGTCTAACTGTGCTTTGACATCTTGAGCTGTCTGTTCAGGTTTTCGGATGCATTCAACTTCCTGATTGCTTTGCCAAAGGAACTCCATATTTGGTGTGGGTGCTGGGATCTTATGGGACCCTTACTGGAAACTGCCTATCAATACTTCAAGGACAAGAATACTGATTCCCCTCTCAACCTTCTATGGAAAAGAATTTCACAAGAATTAAGGCATTGCACACAGTGCATTTGTCAGCACCATCAAGCTCAGGAAATGTATGGTATGGAATATGAATCAGAAACTGTTGCCCCCCTTCTTAATGTGCTACAACATATGGATGAGGAGAGGGTGAGTCAACACCTTATAGAGATAAATGCAAGGATAGCCAGGAGGAAATATGATCCTGAGATTGATAATACTGAAGTTGTTAGCATCCTGTTTGAAGTACGCAACTTTTCCCATGACTTTCACATGAACCTTTTGCTTGCCTGTACATATGCAATCACTGGGACTTCTCCCTTTTATGATCCTTCTTTTTAATCAATTCAAGATAAAAGTGATATTTATTTAATACAATTTAATAGAAAAATGTCATTTGTCAGAGTTATTCCATCATCTTTGTTGACTATTTAATGATCATGGTTAGGGCTGATGCTGGGTGCTTGGATTTCTATTTAATAGTCATGGCTAGTGCTCATGCTGACTGCTTATATTTCTATTTAATGATCGTGGTTAGGGCTAGAGGGCATTGCCCTGTGCGATGGTAATGTTCTCTCCCTTGCATCCTGTTTGAAGTTGATAATACCAATGTTTTTAGCATCCTGTTTGAAGTATGCAACTTTTCGTATGCAACTTTTTCCTGACTTTCATGGGAACATTTTGCCCGCCTCTACATATGCAATCACTGGACTTCTCTCTCTTTTATGAGTTTTCTTTTTATTTCTTTTTATTCAATACAAGTTAATAGCAAAATGTCATTTTCAGAGTTATTCCGTGACTGTTTGTCGATTGATTAATGATCATGGTTAGGACTCATGCTGAGTGCTTGGATGTTTATTTAATTATCATGGTTAGTGCTCATGCTGAGTGCTTAGATTTCTATTTAATGATATGGTTAGGGCCAGAGGGTGTCGCTTAGTGCAGTGGTAAGGCTCTTCACTTGAGTCTTTGGTTGTGTGGGCACAAGTCATGGTTCAAGGAGGTTTTGAGCTTATTGAAAGCCCTTGTGCTATTTGAAAACTATCCCAAGGTTCTGAGATTATTGAAAGCTGGTTCACAGGACATCAACAGACCTTTCATCAAAAATTTGCAACATGGCCCTACTTTCTATACAAATTTCCTTCCAACCATTCAGTTTTCAAAAATTGCAAAAACAGCCCTATACTTTTGAAAATTATAAAAGTCTTATTTTTCAATAATACAGAAAATTCATCAATTTCTAGAAGTATCAAAAAATAGGGTCACTTCTGTAAAGTTAAGAAACAGAAGAATTTTTTTTTAAAGTTCAGAAGAAGAGGGGCTATTTGTGAAGATCTAAGAGGAATTAGAATGTAAATTTGAAAGCTCAAAATGCTTTTAGTAATTTCAAAACCAGGAGCTATTTTATGATTTCAGAAAATCAGAAGGGCAGTATGCAAAAGGATCACGAAAACCTTTTAACACAAAAATCTTTTTATAGAGGTCTTCTTCCTTTGTTCCTCCCTCTTGTTGATGTTGTTGCTTGAGTTTCCAGTCCCACAGAGACAATGATGTTGTGGGTTCAAATTGTGAAGACAAGGAGGGATGGGTCTGCAAATCAGGCATCCTCTTTTCTTCCTCTTTTGTCAGCCAGCGGTGTCGTTGGCACTTGGCAGATGACAGTAACGACTGGAGGTGAAGTTGCTTAAGGGAGATGCAAAATCAATGCAGTCATTCATTTGGACATGCGAAATTGCAGATCTGACCATGTGGTAGCTATCTTGAAGAGACAACATGGTGGTCTGCTGTCTCAATAGTGAGTTTGAATAGTTTCTTGCTGTGGACAAGCTCTTGATAGGTCCTCCTTTCTTGCGATGGGTTTCTTCCACAGAAGAGAAGAGCAGCAAGAAACAGTCATGGCCCACGTGGATGATGGCTACAAATGGGAAATGCAGCAATGGTCAGGGAGGATGTTGAACTTGTCTGTGCAATGTCTGTCTCAAGGTGGGAAGATGATGTAATTTTGGAAAGGAGTTTATTGTGGCAGAATTGTGAACAGAGGCAATCCAGTGCAGTGTCCATACAGCATTTTGTGGATGCTTGTGATTGATGCATGATGATGGCAGTGGCAGATGCTTGAACAACATATAGCTTGCAGTGATGCTTGACAGTGGGATGCGATGATGATTCACTGTAGTCGTATGGCAGATGTTTGATTTGACACCCAACTTCAGCTTTGATACTAAATTAATGTAGAACAGGAAGAGAAGAAATTAAGAGAAAGAAGAAGGATCCTCTTAAAGGGACAAGAAGGGAAGAAAAATACAAGAATTTAGTGAAGATAAGATAGAACTTTAAAAATAAGGGAAATGAAGAATAATTTTTCTCTCAATTTATCAACCTAATATGAAAAATCTAATACAATACAACCTATCAATAGGGAGCTAATACTCAAAAGAAAATCATAAATAAAATTAATAAAAGACTAATCTAAACCATCCATCAATTTGATTAATGTTCTGATCACTTGAGGCATGCATCAAACCCCAAAAAGCAATTAGACATATCAAATTCCCTAATAAATTATATCCTAAAATTATGCAAAATAAATAGACCTTAATTTATGACTAGCAGCCTCAATGCTTCGAGTGTATTCTCCATTATAAGGCTGTGTATATCTTGCCCTCTCCAAACACCCCAGTGGCTGGAGCCTCACACACTAGGTTGGTGCTCATGCTGAGTGATAGATTTCCATTTGACAGAAGCAAGTGCTGCACTTCTTTGGTCATTTGTTGCTTGTTTTAGTTGTTATCAGTTGGTATATGGTAACCTTGGAAGCCAAGCTTGTCATAAAATGTAAAGAAAGAGAAAACAACCTAGTGAAGTTGTACTGTTACTCATAATGTTTCAATTTTATTTTATTTTAGAAATGGAATACAAATTTGTTTGAAGTAAAAATGGTAGTAAATGAGGGAAACAAGTGTGATTAGGCCTTGATAAGATCCCAAGCTGTACTATGTGAGAAATGTCTGTATTCTGGCTCCGCAGGTCTGTTGAGGTGAGCCACATTTCTTGATATGCTAGTATCTGTCCATAAGCTGGTGAATTTTAATATATAAAAAAGAAGGCTGAATATGCTGCCTTTAGCTCAATAGTCATTGATTGCAATGGCTAGCCTCCTGGAATGGGACCAAACTTCAACCTCACTGTTTGTGATTTTCAGCTCAATTTATGTTTTGAGATACTATTCTTCCATAGGTTGGTAATGATATTCCCCTTGAACTGCTGTCTAACTACATCTTGTGCTGATTTTTCTGTGCAATCACAGGTGTTAACCTTTCCCATTTTGTTAGATGATCAATCTTTGGCTAATGAGTTTCAAATTTTTATTGAGGCAATTGATGATTCTCATGAACTTTCTTTGGCTGGGCAGCAGCGGTATCCGGTACTTTTGTTTAGTTGGCCAATGATGCAAAAAAATCTGTTCTTATTCTATGTATTCCCAATGTCCTTTCATTTAGAGTGATCTGCCTTGTTATATTTCACTGTTTTTGAAACACTATTTTCTATCTTCTTAATCAGGGTGTGTATGCACTTCTTTTCCTTAAAAACGGAAAAGCTCGATCAATTGGCTTTCGTCTAGCTGGATCCATGGGCAATTTAAGGTATAATTTATTTTATTTTCTATTTTCTTCAAGGTTTACCAGTTATATCAACAGTAATTCTCCGGATCTCGGCGTTTTTAATATTTATCTTATCATTTTTCTGATTCTCCCAATAAAAAGTAGTTTATCTTATTTCTCAGTGGTTTTTGCTTTCTATGTTACACTTCCACTTACTGTGCTTGAGAATTACTGGTTCTTGGTTCTAGTGAGTCCAAGTGTTAAAACTTTGCCCTAGAACCTGCTATTGCTGGCTTATAGTCCCATCACCATTTTGATTCATGCTTCATTCACTTACAATCATTCTTTACGTGGACTAGCATTATGATGCCAAGTTTGTGTTAGATTTTTCATTTCTTATTTTAGGTAGGTTAGTGGGAGTGTAACACTATAAGGGTTTCTACCTTTAGCAACACATGCAATTTTATGTCTACTAACTGAATTAGAATGCAAACTGCAAAGAATCAAGATTCAAACTTCAATGGGCTTGCCTAAAGCCACTTGGGGTTGCACATAATGGTTTCGATGTCTTCATGTTTATTGCTATCAAAGGATATATAGCTCCTTTGATATACAAATGAAAAAGGATTTATTGGAGAGATACATATCAACTATTGTCTAATAATATTGCTACACCTGAGGTATTAGAAAATCTCAATAAAATGGTGAATTTTTAGTAAAGCACTAATTGATGTCAAGAAATAAATCAATAATTAAAACATGAAACATCACATTGTACCTATATTTGCATATTGCTATCAGGGTAGTATCAGACTTCTTATCAATCATCTAAAAAACCAATACGATATTGGTATATAGTATCAGTATTAGGGCCATACTGGTCAGAATTGGACAAAATTTTTAGGTAAAAATAATAAAAAAATCCAGAAAAAAATTGAGATATGCTAGAATATATAGTTATTTTGTATTTTGCATATATAAATTATGGTACATTGGTCTATTCTTACTAAGCCACTGCTTGTAACTCTATAGATTTAGCATGTGTCGGTTATTAATGGCTACATCAAAGTTTCTGATGTAAATTAATAGTATTGCTTTCAACTTATTTTACACGATATTATTATAATTATTTGTCAATTAATACATTACTATATTCTTTGATATGCTAAGTTGCATCAATCTAGTTATATCCCACTTGTATCTTTTTCACAAAAATTACACTTGGTATTTTGTCTAGTTTTTCTGATTCTAGTGCTACATTGTAGTCAACTATCTTCATTTTCATGACTAATACCTTCTTTACCTATAACCATTTAACTTCATAGTGGAAGTTTATAACTGCAAATTTGCAATTAACAAAGATCATAGTAAATGGTGATTCATGATTTAGATAAGTGTTTAAATATGCAAATGAGTCAACTTTGCTATTCATATGAGTTGAAGCTTCTGAATCAATGACCCAAGAACTACTATCAGAGGAAAGTAATTTTAAATAGACGTGCAAAAGTAGCTACATTAGAAGAAGGCATTTGCTGAGTTTGCTGAACTAAGGCATCATACTTTTATCAAGAAAGGGTGATAGAATCCATGCCAGATGAGCTTGAAGGATCCGACAGTGTTTTCACTAGGTTTCTTTCTTTCTTATATTTTGATTGTCAATCGATTACATGACCTCATTTTGATTCTCCTAAGGCTTCCCATGCAAATCGTATTATGGCATGCATTAATAGTATGCTTTTCTCCCCCACGATAAGTACATTTACAAATAGTATCTCGAACATGACCATAACAGACCATAACCTCCTCTACCATGTTCTCTGGCTCCATTAAACCCTCTACTATGACCATGGTTGACTTCAAAGCCTCTACCACTAAAAACTCAACCTCTAGTGGAGTTTTCTCAGGATGCACTCAGTAATGTATAGTTCTCTCCTAAGGAAGTAAATATGTAAGACGACTTGGAAGATAGTCCTAAAACCCTGAATACATAGTTCTTAGGAAAGGAATATTTCCTTCACTTTCTAAAATCTGGCTTCAAATTGGCTGAAGATTAGACTTGTCATCTTATTGTAACAAAAAATATTCCACAGCAAATAGTTACTACTGTTTAACTTCACTGTTATAATCTAAACAATGACTTGGTGAAATGAAAGAGAAGCTTTATTGTTAAGTTGAGCCATATTGTAATTCTACTACCAAATGAAATAAGGGAAACAAATCAACCACATAATAGCATCATTCATCTTGGAACACCAAAACTATTTTCAAGGATGAAAACAGTGCATGAAAATATCAAAACAGGTGTAAAGCAAGCCCAGACAGCAGCACAACTGACCAACTACCATTCAAACATAAAGCAGCCCTATTAATAACCTAAAGGCAACAGAAAACATTCTGAAATTGCCCAAAAAACATACAAACAGCAACCCTATCAACCCCAAATAATATCATCTTACAAATATGCAAACTGCCAATATTTGCCCATATGACAACAAAGAAGAACAGGGAAAGAAAGAGATGTTAGGAAACTGAGAACTTTGAGAGAGGTAGCCTGCTAGGGCTACTTCCTGTGTATAATATGCAGTTTATAAAATATTACACAATGACCTCAACGTTTATGGTTTAATACAACTTATCAAGATTTGTAATGACTATCTTGAAAAAAATTCAATAAAGTCGGAGCTAAGTTTCAGCTCATTGACATATTATTAGATTTTGTTATGAAGAGAATGGAGGTCAGGGTCATGATTAGTAACTTTAAAAAAGGTTCAATGAGGTTATAGTTAAGTTTCAGCCCATTGATATTCTGTTTGCATGGTGCCACTTTCTTCATGGAAAACAAGTTATTGAGCTAGTTTTGGCTTAAATCTTGCCTGACTGCCAAGTTCATGATTTAACTGCCTTCTTTATGACCTTGCTTGATTGCCAAGTATCTCATCTACCTTGATTCCAGCTTTATTTGACTACCAAGTCTGTGGTTGGGATAGCATGCTGATCTTTTGATATTTTCTCACAGAATAATGAGAAATTACTGCATAGCTAGCTATCTTGTTTTGTGATCTCCAATGGGGCAGAGCAGGAGATCAGGTTGCCTATTACTTTTTTCTTGTGGGCACAACAAAAGCTGAAATGAAGCCCCTCCATATCCATTTCTCGTGGCCACAGCCAAGGAAAAAAGAAAGACTGCTCCTTATTCATTTCACATGGGCACAACCAAGGCTGAAATGATCCGAATTGGTTTCTTATGGGATACTGTGAAACCTACATCATTATATGGTTTATCCATACCATGATGATATTTTTCTTGCAGATCACTGAGTTTTTGGTTTCAGGTAGATCACAAAAGAAAGCAATTATAGTGTGCTTAGTGACCTGAAAGGAGCACACAAAGAATTCATCTTTCCTCCTTGACACATTGTACTCTTCCATTTAATCAAGGGTTTCCCTTTTAGGATGTAATTAAGAATTGTGATACGATCTGTGATGTCAAATATTGTATTTTTTTAAATATAAATAATTTTGAACAATGATAATAAATTGGACATTTTCTTTCTTATTCTCCATTTGTTATTTTTGTTTTGTACAACACTCTTATGATGTGGTCACAATATCACTGATAGAGCTGTAACTAATGTCAGGTTAAATTGGATAGGGGCAACCTAATGAGCGTAAAAAATTTGGTTAGGTTTGTGTTGGTTAGTGTACAGTTTGACATTAAAGCTAGCTAAATTAATTTAAGATGGAATGATGTGAATGTTGGTTTGTATGTCTGTGCACATGTATTGAAACAATTTATTTAAAGTTGAAAGTATCTTATGTTCTTGTCTGTCCCTATTTAATGTATGTTAGGATATCAATGCGATTGGTTTTGATTGCGTGATCTGTGCACTTATTGTATACCTTAGATACAGCTAAATTAATTTAAGATGGCATGATGTGAATATTGGTTCGTATGTCTGTGCACATGTATTAAAGCAATTATTTAATGTAGAAAGTATTATTTAATGTAGAAAGTATCTTCTGGTCTTGTCTGTACCTATTTTATGTATGAGGATATCAATGGGATTGGGTTTTGATTGCGTGATCTGTGTACTTATTGTATACCATAGGTACTAAGTACTTGGTCAATGGGTAATGCACAGGTTGTTGTATCTTGAATGTAAACCCTCTCCCCATGAGAGTGATCATACTCCACATACGATGGGAGGCCCTTTGGTTGATGTACCCTTGGATTATAAAAAGGCCTAGGGAGATGGAATCTCTCTCTCTCTCTCTCTCTCTCTCTCTCTCTACCCCTTTCTCCCTCTCTACCCCACCTATCTTCTAAATTCTTCTCCAATTCTGTACAACCCCCTTTTATCTTCTTCTTCCTCATCTAACCATTGGATTGTCAAAATATATTGGATTTCGAAAGAATGAAGTACATGAGTTCAATCAGTTAAATTTCAACTAGCGTTAGCAATTTTGCCAATAATTTCGTTTTGGCCCTCTATCGAAATTTTTTCGACAAGGAAAGATGGAAATGTCGAACTTTAGGAGAAACTTTCGAAATTCTGGAGAAAATTTCGAAAATATGAAAAAAATTTCAAAATTATTGGAGAAAATTTTGAAATTATGGAGAATTTTTTGAAAATTAACAAAAAATAGGGGAAAATCACTAAAAAATTGAAAATCTTAGAAAAACATACCTAAATGCTCTATTTTCTACTTTATTCCTTTTGTGTTTGTTCCAAACCCATATAAAACTCTTCAAAAGTCATTTCTGACTCTAATAATTATGTTTTCCCTTTCAAAAAAAACCAAATTTGCGTCTTTGATTTAAGGTGTATAACAGTTCATTAACGATGGCAGGTTGGATTCACTTCAAATCTGATTTTTGGGTTTCAAAACCAATTTCTCCAATTGTGGGTTTATTGTAGGTGATCGGATCTCCTTCAAAATCAAGGTTTAGGTTTTGAAACCCATCTTTGAAGCATTAAATCTCATTTTGATTAAATCTGAGTTGCTTTGCAAAGGGAAAAGTTAACATATTTTGAGAATCTTACAGATCTACATATGAAAGTATTGTATTGGTTCCTTCCTCTTTCCCAGCCCTTGAAATCCATTCTTGGGAGAGATTTTGGGGGGTTTAAAGTTCTGATTTCACTCATAGAGTCATCAATCAGCAACTGCATGTAATAAAAATGTAGTTTTTGTTTTTTCCATACAAAGAACTCTATTATGATGTAAACAGAGTTTTTTGTTTATATGTTTCTGTTTTTTAATATAGTTTTCATATCTTCGAAGAATAAAAGTTGTGGAATGTTTTTTTTTAAGTTTTAAAAATATATGATATTTACATTTTCTGAAAATAAATGATTTATATTATATATTTTTTAAAATTATGTTATTAAAATTATGGTAGATAAATATTTATAAAATTACTCATAAAAAGACATATAATTAGAATTTTAAATACACGCACGAAATTATTTGGGTGAAAAAAAAGGATGATGTCTTTTTTGTTGAAATTATTTTTTTGTAACTAGTTTTAATTATTCCACAACATTGTTGTTTTTATTTATTTATAGGTGATAGTATGATTTTTGAATATTTATTTTTATAATTCACATTGTATGCATATGTTGAACAAATTTGTGTGACCTGAACCTCTCCTTTAAGAGTATTTTACATTAGAAATCTATTTTATTAGTGTTTGTGTTATTGAAATGTTTCTTTTATTTCTTATATGTTGACATTTAAAATGATATTTTTTTATTCTAAATATATGATTAGATTTATTATGATTTATTAAGAAGTTTTATGGACAAATTCCTAATTTTTCTTTATTTTTATTTTTTTTATATTTTAGAAAAAATTTGGTGAAATTATTGATAATTTCTTCAAAATTAGTGAACATTTGTCTTTTTAGGCTTACTGAAATTTCTCCTCTTAGTGAAATTATGAACACTGTTTTTAACAAAATCAATCAATAGTTAAATTACAAGCTACATGTTTTGAACTTTCCAACACAAGTTTAAAAGTTCCAAACCAAACCTGAGAAAAAATGTTGGGTTTGGTCTTTTAGGTTGTACCTGACTCAACTTGCATGCTTAATTAATTCCTTTAACTCCTTGATTTTCTTTTCTATTCTTAGTTGGACTTAAAGTTGTTGGTTTTCTTACTTTGGTCATTAGACTAATAAGTTCATTTTAACCAAAATAGTAAATAACTTGATTAGTACGACAAAACGTTATTTACTAGTTCTGTTTTCCATCACAATCAATAAATATGGGTACAAAAAATAAAATAGTCCAAGCTAAAATTGCTCAAAATAGCGGGGGATCTCACTAAATGATCATGAATCATGCATGCTGCCACAGTCTGGTGGTTTTCCCATTAGTCTTTGATTTCAATTCACAATCCAAACAATAATAAAAAAATCAAATCATGTGAAAGAATTGTTTTATCTGTTTCTGCTGCCTCTATAGGCATGCTTTAAATGTTGCCAATGTTTTCAAAATGATTTTCTTGATGTCATGTTACTTGTTTTGTGATGGAGATCGTGATATGCTCTCAATTCGTACATATTCTAGGCCTAATTCCAGAAATTAGGGCTTGTTTATTTGATTTATTTTTTTTAAAAATTTGTTTGGTTTATATTACTATTTTTGGTACTTTATTTGTTATGTAAATTTGTAGGGTTTTGCTCTGAATTTATAAATTGGGTAGCTTTTATTAAGGCTTGTCAACACTTTTATGATTGAAATTTATTGCTTCTATTTGCCCTAATTCTCCCTAAACTTTTCCCTACTCCCCTTTCTTCCTTTCTTATTCCCTTAAGAGGATTTTTCTTCCTCTTTCCTCTCTTTTCTTCCTACTTATCCTATTTGAAATTGGTATCAGAGCCAAAAGAGTCAGTTTTCTTTCATGAGTTTTCACATCTGCCATTGCTGATCTTTATAGCTGCCCCTTTTCTGCTATCACGTTACATTTGTCATAGGCTGCTTTTGATTAGTGGACTACTTAAGGCAAAGATCAGTTGCTGCATAGAACCACCAAGGGACTTCTATTTTAGCTTTCAAGTGCATCTTGAAGCCTTCGATTGGGCTTTTACTTCAACTTCAGCAGCAAATCGAAGTCAAAAAAATTGTTGTCCAACAACGCTGCTCACATCTCATGCTAGATCCAGCGATTGCCTATTCAGAGACTTTTTCTTTAGCACCAGCAGCCACTGAAACTGCCTTGAAACACAGTCTTCCTTGCTTCTGGTGAATCACAGTTTGTAAAAGAAGAGTTCTGTGGTGCTACAGAAGTCGGATAGGCTGTCCCAGTACTGAACTTTCATCAGCTTCTCTTTTAGTGCTGTTGGTGACCCTCGTCAGCATCGGAAACTTGTAGCTGACAACTGACATAAGCTGCACCATTTTTCTCTGGTGGGTTTCGAGCCCACTGTTGTTGCCACTCATTCCTAGAGTAGGAAGAAGACCATCGGTCTATTCTTTGTTTTTTTTGAGATTTTCTTTGCGAATTTTTTCAAAACAGTCCCTCTTTTTTGCTGTTTTGAAACTAAATCCTTTACAGAATTTCCAAAAGAGCTCCTGCAAATTCAGATTTGCAAACAACCCCTGTTGGAAATTTTTACAATTTGGTCCAGCTTGGAATTTTGCATAAAAATTCCTCTTCATAGAAATTGCAGTTAGCCACTTTCTCTGAAATCTAGAAAACTCCTCCAACTTCAGAAATTACAAAGATACCGCTGTCATTGCTGAAATTGCAACATAGCCAGAATATTTCAAAATTTCCAGCAACTTCTTCTTTCAGAAATTGTAGTTTGGTACATAGGTATTTGAGAAAGGTTGTTAGAGCTTTTTAAAGGGTACATCCCTTCTACTTGAATTAATTTTTTATCTGTTGGTCAAGTTATGATCCTTTCTCTTATTCATTATTTTGCTTGCTTTAATGACTTAGCATTTCTAAGTTAGTTACTTTGGTGCAAATTTTTATGTTCTAGTAGTATCCATCTTTGTGCTTTTGAATTACGCCATCCATTCATTCTGAGTCACTTGTGCTGCACTCATAATGGTTACTAATATAGAATTTGCAACTATAGTTGAAAAGTTGTTCCAAACTTATGATCTCCTAAATGAAACTATGAGTCCCTAGCTCAACAATATGAGAACTTATCCTTAGAATAAGCCAACTTATCACAATGGGCATAATTAGAGTCTCGTAAGACCGTACCATGAACATAGACATATTCTTCCTACTTTGGGTATACTTAAGGGTTATCATCAGTCTATAGGTCTTGGTAGAGAGTTTAAAGTTGAGAACCCAAAAGGTTTTCCAAAATTTAAAGAAACATATATGATCGAACCTTGGTAACAAAATAGGGTTCAAGTATGAGACCTCCCATTTTAGTCACAACAGAATATAGTAGTTGACCTTAGGCATGTCCTTGGGGATGATGATGTCAAAAAACAAAGGATCAAGGTTGATGAGTCTTGTTTTGATGGAACGTTTGATCCTAATGTCTTCATTGATTGGATAACTGAATTGGAAACATTCTTTGAGTGATACAAAATGATGAATGCACAGTGCATCAACTTTGCAAAGATGAATTTATTAGAATCTGCCTAACATTAGTGGTTAGATGTGGAGGGGGATATAGAAGAGGGTAGAGAGGTACATATCAGTGTATGGGCTGAAATAAAAAATAAATTAAGATTGAAATATGTGCCTCGTTTTCAAACAGACCAATTAATGAACCAATGAATGAGTTTAAAATAAGGAGCTATAACTGTCATTGAGTACTATCAGAAATTTGATAATCTTCTCTTGAGATGTCATATTAACGAAGAACGATGGGTGATTTGTGTTAAATTCATTAATGGTCTTAAACCTAAATTGAAACATGAATCGATATTACATGAGGTTTATAAGGTTTTAGAACTTGAGATATATCAAAAGTCTCTACCCTTTAGACACTTGACTTCCTAAGTTTGGGAGACTCGAACAACTAAATATATATCTAGGTCAGTGTCTAATCAAAGGGTGAGTCCACAGAATGAAGGTAGTAACAATCTTGTCCAAATTTTTTTCGCAAATGCTAGCTCTAACGTTGTATCTAATTCACGCCCTAAAGTGTCAAAGGTTAAATGTTTTAGATATCATGGTAAGGGTTATATTGCATCATATTGTCTAAATCGTACTCTTACAATAAAAACTAAGACAACTAAGGATTATAATGAGGGGAGATAGATTATGTAGTTGATTTATTAGATGAATCCGAGGATTTGGATATAGAGTATAATAATAATCAATATGATGCTGAGCATGTAGATGTCATGAGATGCATTTTGTCTATTCTTGATTTTAGAAATGATTGAAAGCATACCAACATTTTTCATGCATTTTTCACATGTGGTAACGCTGTCTGCAAAGTTATTATTGATTGGGGAGTTTCATTTTTATTGTTTCAAAGGCTGGTGTTGCCTGAATGAAATTGAAATATGAGCCTTATCTTAAACCTTACAAAGCAACAGGGGTAAATAAAATTATGCTATCTGTCAATGAGAGATGTTTAGTTTCGATTAAAATTGTAAAATATGAGGACCATATATGGTGTGAAGTTCTTCTAATGAATGTGGTTTATATTTTACTCGGTTGTCCTTGGTTATTTGATATAAATGCCGAAATCAAACACATACTTTTTTAGATATAACAAAAAATATATTCTTTTAAGACTAGCCACACCATCAGTGAGAGAAAGATCTCAAAAGAAAATTTCTTCAATCCCTAAAATTCTCTCATTGAACCCTGGAGAAAAGACCTTTGCATATTTTAGTTAAAAGAGAATTTGAAAAGAGGGGTAAAGACTTTGGTTTAGTGTTGATGTTGGTAGTAAAGTCTAAGTTTAGTGTTTGTTTAGATGAGTTTGTTGTCCATCATCTAAAGCTATAAATCTTTTGAATGAATTTGAGGATGTAGCCTGTGAGAAATTACCAAATGAGTTATCAACTCTTAGGGATATATAGTATGCTATTAACATAATTCGGGATCAAGATTGTCAAATTTACTATATTATCAAATGAATCTGAAGAAACGAGTTGAATTCAAATACCAAGTGGATGAGTTGATCAACAAGGGTTTCATTCATAACAGCCTAAGTCCATATACCGTACTTGCCTTATTGACTCCAAAGAAAAATGAGTCTTGGAGAAAGTGTGTGGATAGTCGAGAAATAAATAAAATAATACTCAAGCATAGACTTCCAATACCTAGACTAAATGACGTGTTGGACCGAATCATTGATTCACAATGGTTCTCCAAAATTGATCTTGAAATTGGATACCATCAAATTCGAATTAGAATTGATGATGAATGGAAGATTACTTTTAAGACTCAAGATGGGTTGTATGAATGGTTAGGGATGTCCTTTGAATTGTCAAATGCACTTAGTATTCTCATCAGATTTTACGACCTTTTATTGAAAAATTTTTGGTAGTTTATTTTGATGATATCTTGATTTATAACCGTCATAAAAAAGATCATTTGAAACATGTTCTTAAAACACTTTGAGTTGAGAAATTGTATGTTAATCTTAAGTAGTGTTATTTTATGCAAACCATTGTTATCTTTCTAAGATTTAACATATCAGCGTATGGTTTAGCAATGGATCCTTCTAAGGTAAATGCTATTTAAGATTGGATTGAACCTAAGTCCTTTCATGAGGAGCATAGTTTTCATGGGTTAGCTAACTTCTATAGATGTTTCATTAAAGGTTCTAGTTTCACCATAGCTCCCATAATTGATTGCATAAAAATGATTGAGTTTCAATGGTCTAAGTCTACATCTAAAGTATTTTGTGAGATAAAAAAGAATATGACTAAGGCATACAACTCCTTAATTTTTCAAAAGTTTTTGAGGTTATATGTGATGCTTCATGAGTTGATATTGGAGGTGTTTTAAGTTAAGAGGGTTATTCTTTTGCCTATTTCACATACTTAATGAAGCTAAGTAGAGATATTCGACATATAATAAGAAATTTATGCTATACAATAAGATTTGAGGTGTTGGAGTCATTACTTGTTACCTCAAGAATTTTTATTTTATTCTGATCATCAAGCTTTGAAATATTTGCAATCATATACTGTAGACTTAGTATCAGATATGCTAAGTGGATAGAGTTTCTCCAGGAATATACTTTTGTTCTTAAGAATTATGCAGTCATTGAGAATAAGCTTGTAGATACCCTCGGTTGTGTAGCTGCAGTCTTTCAAATTATGAGTGTTAATGTTATAAGTTTTGATAGGTTGAAAAATGAGTATGCAATGTGTTTAGAGTTTGGTATTATTTCTCAGAAGGTGTAGAGTGGAAACTGTTAAGAGTATGTTGATTTTATAATCAAGGGTGATTATTTGTTTAAGGGTTCTAAGTTTTTTATTCCTAACACTTCATCGCGTGACTTTTTGATTTGAGAATTACATGCAAGAGGTATTGTAGGACATTTTGGTAGAGATAAAACAATAGCTTTAGTTGAAGATAAGTTTTATTGGCCTTCGTTAAAACAAGATGTTGCTAAGTCATGTCAATGTGTAGAATGTGTTAGCTAGTAAAGGTAAAGAAAAGAAATACAATGTTGTACATGTTATTACCTGTTTCACTTCTCGGAAAGACATTAGCATAGATTTCACTCTTGGTTTGCCCAGGACTTTTAGATGGTTTGATTTTATTTTGGTAATGGTAGATTGATTTTCAAAGATTACTCATTTTCTACTATGTCAAAAGATTGCTAATGTATCATATGTGGAAGAATTATTTTTCAAAGAAATTGTCAAACTACATGGATTACCATCTATTATTGTGTTTGATAGGGATATTCATTTAGTTATTTTTGGAAAATTTATGGAAACTTTTTATTATTAAACTGAATTTTTTTTTTCCTTTTGCCCACGAACTAATGGTCAAACCAAAGTTGTTAATCGAAGTTTGGGAGATTTACTTAGGTGTTTGGTAAGTGATTACTTAGGTACTTGAGATTTAGTTTTATCCATTGCATAATTTGCCTATAATAATTTTGTTAACAAATCCACAAGTAAGTCCTCATTTGAGATTGTTCAAGGTTTTGCTCATCGTGGTCTTATTGAGCTTCTGCCTTTGTCACTTGATATGTGTGTTTTTGCTTTTGCTAATTCATTTGCACAACTTATTTATAATTTTCATGTAATAAGAAGGAAAATTGTACTAAGTAATGAAATTTATAAACTTGCTGCTGATGTGCATCGTAGGCATCATGAATTTAATGAAGGTGATTATATTATGGTTCATATGCAACCTTAAAGATTTACTAAAAATTCTTTTAAAAAGTTACATCCATCAGCCATTAGTCCTGTTTTTATTCTATGAAAATTCAGACCAAATGCACTTGTTTTTAACTTGCCTCTAGATATGGGAATTGTTTGCTCCTTGTAAGATGGAGATAGTAACTCGAGAAGAGGGGGTTGGGAGGGTGAATTGAGATTCGCAAATTTTTGACCAAATAAGAACAAATGTGTTGAGAAAGTATTTGAAAAGAATTATAAAGCATAAAGCACGATTTTTATAGTGGTTCTGCCCGAGTTGGGTTTCTACTAACTTCTCTAAGACAGTTTCTCCGTTACTATCTTAGGTTCCAATAATTACAACACTTCTAGCAACACATTGGTTTTACAGAGCTCATCAACTAACTCTTACACACAATACAAGTCGTCCTACTTGTAGAAATCAACTTCAATACTGCAAGCTTACTACTTGCAGAAATAACAAATGAGTAATTAAAACTTGTATAATGATTTGCTTCTTGCTAAGGTTCAGTTGTACACAATGTAAATTAGGGAATGTAAAATTTATTGAATGAAGCATTGAGTTTCAAACTCCTTTTAAGTTGAAGTTTATGAAGCTTTAAGCTTTGAGCAGAGTTAACACGTAGTGGAGCAGAAACTTTTTGGTAGAAAACTCTCTTGTAAATGTACACGTTTTAGCTTAGTGATCATAAAAAAACTCGTCTTTCCTTCAAGTGGAGTGTCTATTTATAATCCATGGAAAGATTTTTATCCATTTGAAATGAGCTCGTTGAGATTCCGATTGTTTTGACTTGCGATTCACGTAACAAAAAGCTGCTAACTACATCTATAGACTTCTGTAGATGTGGTTTAGACCTCTATAGGCCAGCTTTGTTGTCAGTGACTATTGCCAACAATAAAAGCAGACCTCTAAAAGAGGTTTCTGTCCTCTGTACACTGCCAAGAGAGGATGCAACTCTTCCAGAGTCTTCACGAGACCTTTGTATCCTTGATGTGTCCTCTAAAGCTTCCTCTGTAGGTTTTGACTGTCTCAACTACCACTATGAGTAGTTTTTGCAGACCTTTGTAGATCAACCTCTCCTCGATAGATGACTCATTGGAATGACTTTAACCTGAGGCACATTTCTAGGTTGCTCCAGAGGCCTCTGTAGGAGAATGACTTTGGACTTATTTCAATTGTCATTAGAATATTTTAGCCCTTGAACACACTCATTTAGATCCCTCAGTGTGAAACTTGTGTTTTTCAGTTCTACTTTTGAAACACTTTGGACATAAGATTGTTAGTACCTTCTTTTTCATTCATGTTTTTGCTAATCATCAAAACTTAGCTGTTAACTATTCATTCATCATCAAAATCAAGCTAATTATGGAGTTAGTCTTAACAGGAATTAGTTCAACTTTCAATTTAGAGGATTTGTTTCCTTACAGAGGCACTTTTGAGCCTCTTTTTTTACCTGCAGGAATACCAAACTAAGGGGTTTCTTCATCTTTTGATTTTGTTCTAGTTCTACACTGAACATAGTTTACACCCATAAATCATGTTGAGAGTATCCTCCAGAATGAGATCATTACTTTTTTAAGTAGACTTCATATGTATCTAGTTAAGTGGAGAAATAAGCCTGATACTGATAGTACATGGATAGCTGAAGATAAGCATCAGATGTTGGATCCAGATTTGCTTGAACATAATCATTGTGCTAATGCTCCAGTGGAGTGTTCTTTCAAGTTGGGGAGAATTGTTGGAGATCTTGATGCATGCCCAATTTGTACCTATTCTAGGCATAATCGTAGAAATCATAATTTGTTTATTTATCTTTTTAAATATCGTGATTGGTTTAAATTACTATTTTTTAGTATTTTCTTTGTTACAAAAATTCATATGGTTTTGCTTTTGATTCTATAAATAAAGTAGCTTGTATTGCGGTTTGTCAACACTTTTACAACTGAAATTTTTGCTTTTGTTTGCCTTAATTTTTCGTAAACTCTTCCCTACTTCTCCCCTTTCTTCCCTTCTTATTCCCTTAATAGGATTCTTCATTTTTCTTCTCTTTTCTTATTACTTGTCTTACATCATTTTGTTATTGATTATGATATAAACCTGTGGACTAGTGGTAAATGTCTTTTACTGGCATCTTCAGGGGAGCCGCAGACCTAGAACCCTTGCAGCCATTATTGAAGAAATGCATTAGTTTGTTGGAGACTGAAATTTTGCAATCAAGTGCTGAAACCTTGAGGCCAAGAGTGCAACTTGAGCGGTTGACTGTATGGCTAGGAATCAAATCATTGTATGCAAATACCAGCTTCTAATCTCAAATCATTATTTTTATACTGGATTTATGCATTTTTCTTGTTTCTAATTATCGATTGATGGGTTATCAGTCTGTAATTTTACAGGCTTGGATTCTTAGAGCCATTGGCATTTGAAGACGGCATATTGGAACAATATCCCATTTTTCTTAGTATTATACTCAATCATATCAGTGATGATGGGCTTGAATTCACATATGCCATAAACTGCTTGAGACTACTTTTTGAAATGCTTGGTGGGTTCCTTTTTGTGCATGCCCCCATCTCATTTTGATGTATTTGTTGCTGAAGTTCAAAATGATTCCTCCCTTGTTTTCTTGTTTTCTGT
Organism: Pouteria campechiana; assembly: GCA_036873735.1. NCBI lineage: Eukaryota > Viridiplantae > Streptophyta > Magnoliopsida > Ericales > Sapotaceae > Pouteria > Pouteria campechiana. The sequence continues at coordinate 36,520 of JAYJMB010019568.1, forward strand.
AGGATGCAAGCTTTGGCTGAGGACCACATTTTCACCTAGTGTAATGCGCAATACGCTATTGGGTCAGTGCTTCCATGCTAAAAATGAGAAAAGCCACAAAGAGATTTTTGATGTTTTCCAGCCATTTTTACAGGCATGTCCATCAAACATTTTAGTGATAATATTTATTTTCAACATTCTCTTATTGTGCTTTTGGGCTTGCCTCTTAGCCTCTGAGTAATTTCTTAAATTCAAGCTTCAATTTGTCTATGTATCAGTCTCTTGAAGCTTTGCAAGATGGAGAACATGAAAAGCAACGAAGGCATTTTCTGTACTTTCTCCTGCATCAAGTGAATCAGAGTAGCAATTTCAGCCATTTAATGAGGAAAAAAGCTTGCCAGGTTTGCAAATTTCCCCTTATGAAGTAGCCAGTATAATGGAAAATTGTTTTTGTTTGAAATAGATTTCATTGATAGTTTCTTATAGACTAGCAATGAAAAATTTAAAATGAGCCCATGAGATTTTCTAATGTTTACCAGTAAGCAACCATTTTTTCTGAAATAAGGAAATACTCGTCTTCTTCCTTCTTAGTTTTCATTACTAGATCCACCGTATTCATTGTTTCCTCAACTCACCACTGCTGTTGCAGTTGCCTTCTAGTCTCCCATTCTGCTGTGTCTTTTCTCATTGCAACTCCTCCATGATCACCTTCTCTTCTTTTGCATCTTTTTTCTGTGAAATCAACATTGCCTACCACCTATACTACCTTCCACAGTTGCAATCACTATTGTCTATTCAACCCTCATTGCTCCACCTACTGTATGCTTTATAAAGAAACAAAATATTATTGGAATTTAAAATATAAAAAAAATACCTCAGGACCAAAGCGAGTGTTGTGGAGACTGCTCAGCATTGTTGAACATCTTGTTTACATGGGCTCTTCATAACCATAGAATTGTGTATACGGATAGGCTGACCCAAAAATAATAATATGGTGAATATTCATCAGTGTCACTATCTAGGCAAGGCATTATGCTAATGGAGGTGTAATCATATAGCTGAAAGTTGAGGGAGGCTAAATCCCATAGAGGCTGTTGTGCGATGGGTTGTTGTCAATCACATGACGGGCTTGATCATACGTATTTGCCTTCTGATTGGCATCTCCATATGCATAAATAGACTCTCTTCTGTTACTAAAATTGACAAATGCCATACTCTTGCAAGGATGCCTTCTTGAATTGGCCCTTTTCCTTTTCACTCCTATGTTTTCTTGCAAAATTTTTCAAAGGAGGTGGCCATTATAGTCTTCATCTTGGATGACACATGTGAAGCTTACCTCTCATATAAGTTGATTAAGTGGTCTCTAACTTTGCTATGTGCCATCTCAATATCCACTGCCCTCACCACCATCATCGGCAATTTGACATCCTTGTCATCATCATTATCAGTTTCTTTAAATCCAGTGCTGCTTTTTTTGAAGATGAAGATGTTCTGTTAGTTCATCATGAAGTTAAAGCTCCACCAATCATTATGGATGCCTGAATGTAACAGAATCATGGATGAATATCAGAGAGGGCTTTGTTATTATCCTTCAAGTCCTAGCCCTGGATTCCACAAAGAAAAGCAAAATTAGAGATAGAGCGAAGAGGGATGGATGTTGGCTAAAGCCAATGATTGGATTTACAATTCATTAACTATCCCCCAGTTTATAGCCTACACCCTTATAGGCAGCCCTTAGCCCTTAGGTCACTACCTTAAATTGTTCACCACCAGTGATCCTATCATTCCCTCCCCCTTGAAAAACAATCTTGTCTTCAAGGTTGGAAGGTAATAAGAATGAATATAATGCACGAGTTGACAACATGAAAGTAATGTGGAACAGAGCATGAATTGTATATACTGGTATTCTATCATGTGACCTCAGCAATGCTTTGTAAACTGGATAAGTGGTGGTTGTTGAGAATGCTTCAAAATTAGACATCAAGCTGCTGACAACTGGTGTTGATGAAGCACCAGATGGAGGTTTAGAAGATAGAGGTGACGAGGATTGTGTCAATCAAACACGTCGGATGATATGCCACCAAACACAAACCACCTGTGGGAGATCCAGAGTGACTGCTGCCAAGGCTAAGAACAACAGGATGCTGGCAGCATTATTTGTCTGCCTAAAATTGTTCGGGTCCCAATTGGACTTGATGAACTGAACATCACTGTGCTTTCTCCATCTGGAGGACCATGAAGATGCAGATTCTGCATAGAATCAACCCAAAGCCCAAAGGAGCATCCAGACGCCTGACATCTGGAGTACCAAAAATTAGCTCCATGTGCATGAAGCCCAAGCTCTTACCAATAGTGGTTTTCATGTTGAGTTTGCCACCCCAGTAAATGTCTTTGTGGTAATTGGAAGCATTTGTGTGAGCAATGCCTTATCAACCCCAGTAAAGGGTCTTATCAGCACTTGTGTTCATTGGAAGCATTTGGAGGGACTTCCATTCTGTTAACTTGGGTGTACCACAAGCTTCTCCTTCGGTGGGCACTACCTGAAGATGCTTCTGATAAGATCCTGTTATGGGACCTTCGGTTACTGCAAAGATGTTATTAGGAGGGCTGATCCCAAGCCATTCTTTCTTGGTCCTGGCTTCCTTACCACATATTTGAGAAATTTGACTTGAAAGGAAAGGAAACTAGATTCTGATTTTGCTAATCCTACTGAATCTTATGTCATTCTTTCTAATAGTTTCCCTATAACCCATGCCCTCGACTTCCAACCAGCTTTGCAGTATTCCTTTGTTAAAGTCCTGAAGCAATTGTTTGGTGGTTTTCCTTAAAGATTCTCAAAAAACATTATTTGCATTCGTCAAGGGAAAGGGTAGCTTGATAGTATGTTTTGTAGCCCCAATCTTGTCATTGTCCTTTTTCCTCTCAAAGGAGGTGGATGTGCCTCTTGCCTTACCTTAATGGAATTCTATGACATTTTTAGGTTCATTGATTATGTTATGAGCTTGGGAAACGTCATCATTGATATTGTCGTACTTGGGATTGATGTCATCCATTGTCGTCCTTGCATGAACTAATACTTCCTCATTACTTCTATTTTGATTGAGGTGTTGGTTCATAGACTCCATCAGGTATTTAGTTGGAGTGGCATTCCCTTAAATTTTCATTCAAACCGATCTTGCCTTGTGACGTAGGTTTGACTTAACTCGATCAACTACCGCAATTCATTCCATAACCCCAAGAGCTTCTATTCTAACCTCTTGATCTTCTTGTAATGAGTTTGGTTTCTAAGTGCAATTGCAAGATTGCCAAATCTTAATCGGATTTATTTGCTGTTTGGCCCACTGCATTCTATTCAATTTCATTAGAGCTCTCATTGGTTTGTTGGACTAGTGTTCATATTTTCAATAAATACCTTTTTATTGGAGGCCTAGAAAAAAGATATTATCAGTTTTTTTGGAATTTTATTAGAAAAATAGAAAAATAAAGAAAAAATTAGAGATTTTCATGAAATTTTGTAATAAATCATGATAAATATAAATACACAATTAGATAAAAAAAATTACACTAAAGAAGTAACCATTAAATGCATAATGAAAACACATATGAGAAATGCATAGATGGAGATAGAAGGATAGTAAATCATAGCAAGAACAGAATATGATATCGAGCATTAATACTATTTATATCCATAAATAGATTTAAATGCATGTCTTATAATTTTTTTTCAAATTATTAATTTATTTTAATATAAAATTAATTAGAAATTATTAATAATTAAAAAAATAAAATTTGTTTACACGGATGCAATGCTAAAAGCATGTACTCATTTTCTTCTTTCAATGACTTGGAGCTTTATAATAACCAATTTGAAGCCAAATATCGATTTAGACTTTTCCATCAAAATTCTTTTAAAAAAATAAAAAAATAAAAAATAGTGATGAAATTTATTTTTTCATAGATCAATCATTTTGATTCCATTATGAACTATAGAATCTTACAAATCTGGTTCAATCAAACAATTTGGGGAAAATCCTTCAATCGAGTGTTCTCCTCCCAAACCTCATTTTAATCCCTAAACCTGTCATTGCATCTTATTTAAATTCATGTAAACAGTGCTTAAACACATAAAAAAGTGATTTCAAGTATAAAAAACCAATAAATAAAAATGAAATCATACCTTTTTCAAGTTGATAGAGTCCCATTTCTGCCATAAGAAAATGAAGATTTGATCTTCAAAATGAAGCGTTTTTCCTTCTACGCTCAAATGGACTATTCAAAATTTGATGTTCTATGCTTGGAATAGGATTTTATAGCAAAAAACCGGGTTTGGGATGGTTTTTGAAGCTCACTACATTTGAATAACACTTTTCACCGATGGTATCATCTCCCATAAATGATATTATCGATAATATTTTGCGATAAATTGAATTTATTGTGATATTATTGATTAATTCAGTAATTAGAGGATAATTTCGATTTTGTTGGGATTATTTCATCAATTAGGCCATGGAAAGATAATATTGATGATATTATTAATAATTTTTTGGGCACTCCCAGATCCATTTACAATGCTACAAGCAGATGTTCTGGTATCACTCGGTCTTTTCCTTAAACTAGTTCCGCTTCAGGAACAATAACAAATTGCAAATCTGGCATGGTCAAAGGTCCAATTCTCACCTGATGCTACCACTTTAGCTGCTGTGATGGATGATCAACTTGTCTAGGTTCAGCCACCATTTTTAGGAACCTTCAAGGTTCTAGCCCAGGATTCCACAGAGAAAAGGAAAAATTGTGAGAGATAAGAGGGATAGATTTTAGCCAAAGCCAATGATCGAATTTACAATTCCTTAACCATCCCCTAATTTATGGCCTATCCCCTTATGTAGGCAATCTTTATCTCTTAGATCACTGCCTTGATCATAAACCATAATCCTATTAGGCTTTTAAAGGTCTGAATGCTTTATATTCTTGAGGGTCTCACAAGCAAGGAAAGAATTTTCAAAGGTGTGTACAAAGTTTCAACCTTGTTAGGGGTTGACCAATTGCGGAGAATTGGGGAGATGATGGAGCATTAGAGAGAGATTAGGGGAGAGTATGTAGAATAGTTTGAGGCCAGTATGTAGGTTAGGTAGTGTGGGACATAGAATTTCTCAAAGGTGGGAAAATATCCTTGTTCCATTCACTTCCCTTTTTTATATAGGCCATTTACAACAACTTAGTGACACATGGCACTTGCCCATTGACCATCCAATGCATCCCCCTTTGACGGATGAAGGTCACCATATTGAAGGAAGCTTTAGTGAAAAGCTTCCTTCAATGGAAGCAAACCAATCCCTTGATGGATGGTTGGAGAGGAGCCTTTTTAGAAGACGTGGGAATGCTCCACCAGTACTTTAAGAAACCATATTTTCAAGCTTCTCTCCTTGCGAAGACTAGATTTTCAGAAAGGCAATAAAAGGAGCAAAGTTAAGTCATTTTGAAGTTAATGAGCAATAACTTTCACATGTAATCTTTACAAGAGCATTTACAATCCTTTGAAGCTTTCTTCCATGATACAGATCAAGAAACCACACAAGTTGATTTTTCTTAGATAATTTTAACAGCTTTGGTTTTATAAGATTTAAGTATCTGAGGATAGTTTGCATTTTGAATTAGTAGTTACTTTTATTTGTAAGTTTGGTTATTCCTTTATGGGTCACTTTTGAGGCATAAAATAAAGTCCAATAAGTGTTGAAATGGCTCAATTAGGTTACTTATTGGGTTAGTATTTAAGTGGGCCTAAGATGACGTAGATCCAACACTATTTTGGAAACTTATTGCTCACATAAATCGAACCTATACAATGATTTCGAATATTAGGGGTATTTTTGTCATTATGGGATTTGTTTTTATACCTTTCATATAAATAGGTTATTATGGACAACTATAGATAGTTTTATGGTGAATAAAGTTTTTCTTTCAAAAGATTAGATTATGGGAGTGATGCCTAAACATTTGAGTGATTCTTAGGGTTTCTTCTACTTCTACTTTATTGCAATTCTAAACAGCTTTCTCTCTCTCTCTCTCTTTCTAATTTTTTTTTAAATTTTTTCTAAAGAAAAGCCTTAATTCCCAAAGAAACTCTAGCCTTCTCGTTTGAGGCAATCAGAGCAGATTTTCCCAATCTTAAGATTGTTTTGCATCATTCTGGTATCTTATTCTTCAGAGCATCAATAGCAAATCTCAACCATTTCAAGAAGAAAGTGCTTCCAGCATTTAAAGTTCTTGAGCTTATTTGTGTAAATTTATTTTTGTGTGATTTTCTTCTATATTTCATATTTTCTTAGAAAGGGATGCAAGTCCTTGTTCTAGAAGTTCAAAACAAAGAGTTTGAAGTTTCTTCCTTAACACCTGTTTTGTGAGTGTGATGGCCACATGAAACTGAAATCCAGAAGGGAGCATTGTCTCCAAAGTATATCTATATCCTAGTTGTGGATTAGTGGAACCCAAAGCAATAGATAACTTTGGAAGAGTGGAGTAAGTGCTTTTTGAACCAAACAACTATATATCATTGCGTGCTTTACTTTTCTTGCTTCCATTTTATTTCCTTTGTTTGGTTGAAAGTTTCCAATTTCATTTAGCAACATATCTGTTTGGGTTCCCACTTTAAAAAGGGGGATTGCTTAATTTTAATCACTTAATTAACCCCTCCTTTCTTGGGTGCTAGCTTAAATGCTGACTACAAATTAATAGTGCTAGTTTACGTCAATGCTTAGAAAACAGGACCGGAGGTTGAACCATTTGAGTGTCCGGTTCTGGTTCAACCGGTGGAGCAAACCGGTTTGAGCCGGTGACGTTAGCATGATATAATTATGATTCAATATTTATTTTACTTATTTAATTTTAAAAGAATGAAAAAATATATTACCTAAAAATTTATCATTCATCTGAAATGAAATATGAATGCACTAATAAAAGTTTAAAAAGATTCTAAAGATAACCATGAAAGTCAATCCATCAAATATTACATATTTACATGTCTAAAATTACACTAAACCATACTAATTTCAAATCATCACAACAAACTTGTTTCATAAAGTTTATATCTCAATCATTAGATTCATTACTCAATCAAATACAAAACAACATGACATGAAAATTAAGATAACTTTCTTCAAAGTTCTTCAGCTCCAACAATTTCATCTTCTTAATTAATCAGGTTCCCTAACAATGGAAAAGCAATATCAAATTATTAAACATTATTTCTTATCAACTACTTGCAAAATTGATTATAAAGTTACTAAAATAGTAAATCAATACCAAAATCCTCATCTTCTCTTGTAATGGTTGAAGAACCTTCCGGTAAGTCTTCTTTAAGCCACTCTTCAATATCTGCATTAACAAGTACAAATTCTTCTTCTTTAACCATCCAATCATCAATCACATCAATATCCTCCAAACAAATTGGATCAATTACTTTTTTCGTCTTGTTGTTCCTAAAAGCAAACAATAGTATTATGTAATTAAATTCAAAGTGTTGCATGTAATTATAAATAAATTGTAAATAATATATAACATCAATCTTACCTATTTATTAAACGCAAATTATAATGAACATATGCAAGAGTACTTAATCTTTGATGCTCTAATCTATTTCTTTTCTTGGTATTTATACGCTCAAACACACTCCAATTGTGTTCACATTCTGAAGCACTACATGTTTGACTTAAAATTTTAATGGCCATTCTTCTCAAATTTGGAGTAAAGGTCCCATATAATTGCCACGACTCAACTGCAAAAAAATTTTCAAGTATAAATGCACTTAACACATAAAACACATTTCTAAAAAAGAAAACATCATACTTTTAATAAATTTACCTGGATCCGTACCGTAGCATGCTTTAATAGTTGTTGACCTTCCAGAATCAGCTGAAGCATTAGAATAGCGCATCATCTCCTTATGTAACCTGAATCCTAACTCATCATCACCATGTGCCAATCTCTCCAAGCAATCAAGAACTTTTGTACATATGCTCACATTTATCTCTTCACTCATATGATAATAGAATATTGGGTTAAACCAAAAGCCTGCTAAATGAAGGGGATGCCTAAGCATATTTTCCCATTGAGCATCAATGATATCAAGGAATGGTTGAGCATGCATCTTAAATTTAAAAAGGCTCTTTTTAATACGCATACCTTCAAAGATGTATCCCATTGCAGGCCATTCATTACTATCCACCATCTGAAGAACACGAACAAGTGGCTCAAATGTTGCCACAATCATGTAACATCTATCCAAAAAATCACTATTCAGTATTAAATTAGTAACATCTTTTACTTTTGTATTGTTCCTCCATTTATTTCCAAGCTCAATCCATTCAGTACTCATCATCATAACCCTTAATTGATCTTTACAATTCAAAAGGCTTTGAAGAGTAAGGAAATGCGTTGCAAATCTAGTGATGGCAGGACGAATGATGTCTTTTCCCTTTGTGAACTTCCTCATTAATGATAAAGCAGCTATGTGATTGTAAATAAAAGTACTAATAGACCGTGTTTTTTCAATAGCTACTTTTATCTCATCCATTTTGCAACATCTTCAAGTATCAAGTCAATATAGTGAGCTGCACATGGTGTCCAAACTATAGATGGATACTTCTCACTCAATTTTTGACCTGCAAGCTTATAATTAGCTGCATTGTCTGTAATAATCTGGACAACATTGCTTGGCCCAACTTCATCAATAACTTCCATAAATAACTCCCTAATTTTGACATATTCAGGAGCATCAACTGATTTAAAAAACACAGATTGTTGAGCGAAATATATTAAAAAATTATTCAATGTCCTACCTCTTTGATCTGTCCAACCATTTGCCATGATGGTACATCCAAAAACCTTCCATTTCTCCTTCATTGAATCAACAACCCTTTTAAGTTCTTCAAAATTTTTTTTAATATCTTCTCACTCAGTTGATAATATGAAGGTGGTGGAAAACCCACTCCAATTGGCAACATAGCATTCAACATGGATTTGAAATATGAGGAATTAACCGCATTGAATGGTATGCAAGCATCGGAAAACCATTTGCCCATTTTCAAATATGCTCGTTCAATTGCATCTTTTCTTGCCATAGCACATCTAATTGATGGTTGAACTCCTTCAGATGCTACTTTCACTTTTTTGAATGGAGTCAATGCATCTTTTCTAATAGAGTTTGACTCTGTAGATACCATTTCAACAGCTTCATCTACAAAATCCAATAATGAAAAGGGACTTCTTTCGGCATTGACTGTTTCTTTTTCCCTCTTTCATTTGAAATGTTTTCTAAATCTGTTTCGACATCCAATTGAACATGGGGAGGGACCTTCTTACATGGTGCAACATCTCTTTGAATATTAGTCAAATGTTTTTTCATTCTATGTATCCCTCTCCCACTAAATACTTTCTCACAATAGAAACATTTATATTTATTTTTTGCAATCTCCTGCATATGGTTCTATGTTATATCTGTTCTTGCCCTAAATGCACTAGTAGGTGTTGAACTACTGCTTGTAGCAGGGTTGCATTGAGAAGCAGGGTTGGATTGAGAGGCAGATATGATATAATATAGCAATCAACAAACAAAGCAGCAAACACATTACAACAACAACATATGAAAACACATTAACACTACCAAATTAACACAATACTACAGCAATCAGCAAGAAAAATTACACAACATATTAGCAAATTCAATGCATGAAAAAAATTAAATTTAGGCAAGACAGCAAAGGGAGAGGGGGAGAGAGACAAAGCAAGAGAGAGAGAGAGAGGGAGGGAAGTGGCCGTGGCTGCCTGGACAGGGGAGAGAGAGAGATAGAGAGATGGGGATTGGGGAGACAAAGAGACGGGGAGATAGAGTGAGAGATAGAGATAGAGAGAGAGGGAGGGAGGGGGCAGTCGCTGGCCTAGCACGTTGGGCTGGCAGGGCGAGAGACAAAGCGAGAGAGAGAGAGCGACAGAGAGAGAGAGAGAGAGAGAGAGAGAGAGAGAGAGAGAGAGAGAGAGAGAGTTGAAGTACCTGATGCAGTTGGCGATAGTAGAAGCGGTAGGAGAATCGTCGATAGCGAAGGGGACGATGGAGGCAGTGAGGGAGAAGGGGGAAAATCGATTCGAGGCTCAAGCAAATGCCCTAACAGAGAGAGGAGAGGGGCTTTTGTTTCATGCAGGTGCAGGCATCCACGTGCCTTGTTTTTTATTTTTTATTTTTTAAAGCCAGACCAGTTGAACTATGTGGTTGGAGCGGTTGAAGCGGATTTTTGAGTGGACCGTTGGCCAGTTACAACCAAATTGGTGCTAGGTCTGACTGGTCAAACCGGCCGGCCCGGTTCGGTTTTCTAAACACTGTTTTACGTTAAATCGTTGACCTATCATATTGATGACATCATCATTCATCAAATCTTACAAATCTGAGTTAGATGAAATGATTTGGGGAAAATGTCCATATCTAGTGTTCTTTCCCATGTTTGAAAAGGCCCAAAAGCAATAAATATATCCTTTAAAAATCTATATAAACAGGTAGATTACAACCCAAAACATAGATTTTAATTGAGTTTGAAAGCAGAAAATAAGTTCTATATGCTCGCCTCTTTTACCTATTTCCAACCAGAGCTTTGAATTGAAAATCAAGTTTTCGATCTCAAAAATTGTGTTTTCCTCTTCCAAATCCACACAATCAGTGTTAAAATGGGTATATCCACTAACTCCTCTCTCTCTCTCTCTGTCTCTCTCTCAAAGTGTCGAAATGAGTTTAGAAAGGTCTTCACATCATCTGAATGAAGGGTTTCTACCTGGAATGATAATATCACTCCAATTTATCGAGATATTCAAGGATGTTTCAATAAATTGACAATAAAATCGTAGAAAAGTGATAAAATGCTGATGGCATATGATATTATCTATATTACTGCTAGAATATCAACATTACTGTGAGAATATCTTGAACAGCCCTGAAAATGATTTTATTGCCAGTATTATCTGTAATGAAATCAATTTGTTTAACCATGGCTCCACCAATGGCTCATTTGAATGCCAACACCATCCTGTTGCTGCCACCACTTGCTACTGCTCTTGATTCCATTATCGTCATTTTTGTTCCTGCCTCTTCTCTTTCTTTACTGTTACATACTATCATCTGACCACCATAGCCATCCACTGCTTCTACTACTCTTCAATCTTTTTCTTCTTTCTTGTACTTCTGTCATTACCTGCCAATATAGCTGTCTACTTAAGCTATCATTTGCATCTCCTTATTTGTTCTCCTTCCACCACTACGTGCGACCTTTTCCATCACCATGCCCATTCATTGCCACCACCATAGCCATTATCTCTTTCCTTTCATCCTCTCCACTCTCCATTGCTGGTCCCACAACCGTAACCCTCCCCTTATTTCTCTATCTCTATCATCAATGCCATACTCTTTCCTACTTCTCTTTCTTCTTCTTGTTGTTATTGATTCTTCGCCATTGCCACAAATAATTTCTTCGTTTTTTCTGTGCCCTTTTGTAATGGCATCTTTTTCTTTTCAGAAACTTTTAGGGCTTATCTGCAAATATCTGAAAAGGTTTGTGGTTTATTATAAGCAACTAAATATTAGAAAAGTTGGTGATTTACTAGCAATATTAGAAAACTCTGTGGTTTATCTGCAATTTGCAATTGTTAGTTAAAGCTGGTTACTAATATGAAATTCCTTTGTTTAATAGATTAGCTGGGATTCTACACTGATCAACTAGTTGAAACTTCAAACCTCTTTCCTTGACTGTATTTTCGTTATGCATTTCTTCTTCTATCTGTGACTTACATCTTTCATGCTTCATTGCAAGATTGTATTTTCAGATAGCTCTCTTGATCATTCACCATGGCTATGCAATGGACCCACCTTGTCCGCCTTTTGAGTGTTCACATATTTGGTATGCTAACTCAACCCATCTCTTTGTAACATAGCTGCAACTGTGGACATGCCACTGATATTAACTTTGTTTACTGGTTATTTTCAGTATTTTTTTGCCTTGCAAGTTAAGCTGATGGAATTCTATCGTTAAAATCTCAAATAACTGCTTGATTTCTTCTTGACTGTAAAACAGAGCAAGCGATAATATTAATATTCTGAAATTTTGTTAAAAACTATGGAGTATGTTCCTATTCGCAGATGATATTATCTTATTGTTGAATTAATAGTTGTTTTCTTTTACTGAAGAAGAATAGCTTTATGATGCACACCATTAATTATGTCTCATGTGTACCATGGGAATATATTGAAAAGAGCATGGATGAAGTTTGCAAAAAGTGACCTGATGATACATGGCCAGTGGATGGTATGGTCCAGGTTTGACTGTGGTAGCATAGCAGGATTCATGCAGTTGTGCCCCATTAATTGGAAAAGGCTTATATTTTTATAGTGGAGGTGGCATATGGTGGCTTTGTCTATATCGCTGCAAAATTTTCTTTCATGCTTCTGTATAAAAGTGAGGAAATGACTATTGTGAATTTTGTGCTGCAGGGGTCCTCCCTTGGTCTGCTCTTTGAAGGATTCGTCTTTACACAGCTCACTGCGACAGCCAGCTTTTGATCTTATTCACACTATTATAGCATCTGATGCTTCTGCTTTGTTAACTTTGAGATTAAGGTACCATTTACCTCTGGTATTTGACACAAGTATCTCTGCTGATTTTAATGATGATGAAGATGAGATTCTTTTATCTCATGATGTTGAAGAGAAGGAAAGCAGTTGTTGGGATGAGTTTAGTGTCCACAGCAAACTTATATCTAGCGATTGCAAGGAGTGGATGTGTATTCCCATGTTATGGTTAGATGTTTTAACTGGATTGGATCCATCTACCCTTCCCATATCATTTTCAAAGGTTGTCTTTTGGGCATTATCTCGCTTTTCTGCTGTGGAACTGGGATCAACCATGGAAATGGATCTTCTGGTTGGTGATAGGGTGTCAACCAGTGCCACAAAAATCTCAGCTGCTTTGGGTTGGGAGCCTCCAAATGGTTCGAATGATGGTGGAGATGGGAAAGCATCAAGAAACTCAATTACAGCATCAACTTTGTGTGTCCCTTTGATAAGAGCATTCAAGAGGTTTGGGCATTTCTTCTGAAAATTTTCTTTGTTGTATCAAACATTATTTTTTCAGTAGTGCTGTGATACATTTTATAAGAGTGAGAATTTACCATTTTCATTTGTTTTGTTATGCATGAAATGTCTGATCACTTACTGATGTATTCATGTGATACTGATAATTCAATTGATCAAGGCTGATATGCTCTTCACGATTTGCCAGACTTGTATTCATATCGATTTTCGCATTGTCTCAGATATGCTGAACAGTTTATCTCACTAATGGAGAGAGGCAGTCTTTATAAGCAGTGGACGTGGGAACCAAGGATGGCTGAGAGTTTGATACTTTTGATTATTGATTCACATGATGTGCGTATGTAATTTCTTGTTAAAAACTGGATGATGCCTTGAATTCATTTGAATAAATTAAATCCATGGTTTCTTGATGCCTAATTAAACTGATGCTTGACTTGTAATTGTTATCAACTACCAGTCATTCTTTCTTGTAAATGAGTGGAACATCTGCTAATTAAATCCTTATGCTTGATGCAGAATTTTAGGCAACTTGCTAGGCTTATTTTGGAACATGTTTCAAACACAAGAGGTCTTTCTGCTGGTCTGCAGTTTCTTTGTTCAAGTTCTGTTTCTTTATCTGCCATTTATCTTGGGTTTAAACTTGCTATGAAAATGGTATGGTTTCTGGCCACTGGAACAGACTTGGATGTTTTTAGATTTAAGATTTGTTTCTGAGATACAATATTATTGTTTTTGATTTAACGGTGGTTTCAACATCTCTGAGTTCATCTGACAGTGAGGCTGTTCCTAAATTGATTTTTCCTTTTTTTGTTTTTTATTGATATTAGGAAATAGCATATTATTGGTAAAAGGTAACAAAAAACAGAAAGCATGCAACATGCTTTGTGGAGGGATGAAAGATTCTATATTGACAATGATGGGCCGCTAAAACAATGACAACATGTTCTTGTGGTCCCATGGCTTTATCCTTGGCCAGCGAATTCCTTGCATAGAATTTAAATATTGGCATTGTTGCAATCATAAGCTGACAGGGGAGAGGAAATGTGTGCTGTAGCACGCGAAGAAATTGGAAGAAAGAGGAAGGATCTTGTCAAGGGGATGAGAAGGGAAGAAGGGGAGAAAAAAAAGTCAAATTTGGGGATTTAGAAGAGAAATAGAAGAATAGAATGTAGCTCTGAGATGCGACTATGTATCCAATACTCAATCAATCAGTAATACTAGCAAGTAACATGATTTCCTATTTATAGAAAATAAAAGAAAACACCAATGCAATCCCAATCCTAACATGCTGTGCATTGGTAAAATGTTAAGTAGAAAGCAATGATCTAAACCATCAATCAAGTTGATGTATATTTGATTTGGTTGGTGCTTACATCAAATCCTAAATAAAGCAATTAAATACTAAAATCTTAGATAAAATATCCCTAAAACATGAGATAATAAATAAACCTTAAATATTATGTATCAGCCTTATGGCTCATATTGCATCCTCCATCATTCTCTCCAGCTTGAAAGAAAACTCGTCCTTGAGTTTTGATGTTGAAGTTGACAATATTCCAACTTTGCATCTTGTTTGCTTTGGTATGAATTGTTAATGTAATCCTCCATGATAAATAATCAAATTGTTTATGAAAAGATATTGAGTACATGATAATTTTTTAGCTTCCTTCTATGCTTCCAATTTGCAGCCTTGAACTCTCTTTTCCTCTGAGACTGATTTCTTTAATTTGAATGATAAATCAATCAACCTTAACTTTTCCTTTGATGCCATGAGGATTTTTTCACAAAATCAAACAGTTCAATCGCATCATTAGCAACTTCTTCAACTGTAATTTAATCAAGATTTCTGCTTTCTTTAGTCTCACTGGTTATAGCATCTGAGAGCTGAACAACTTCATTTATAATGATAGAGTTTTTTGAATTCTTGGATCTAAGATTTTCCTTTTGTGAATCTTTAATAATCTCAACTTGATCATTAAATAACTTCTGAATTCTCATCAGCTATCAAATCAACTTTTTCCATGTGTTCTTTTAGCTCTAGCAATGGATTATCTGATGAAGACCTCTCAATAACCAACTATTTAGGTTTAACGATAGGTACTTGATGGTTCATATGTGCAAGACAGGGTGGGAGGATGACAGTAGAACTTATGGGACCTTGAATTTACCCATTTCATGATTGTTGTCTCACATTATACTCTTGGAAGTCACTCCAATAGTCTTCCTTGAGATGCCATACCAAGGTGCCAAACCTTTGACTTATTTGTGTATCCAACTCAACTATTAAAGTTGCTAAATCTGGTGCTTGAGCAGGAGAACTTGAGACTGACCATTAGAAATCAGAGGTTGAGCAGAAACATTAAAGTAAGAGGTATTAATCAGAGAATGTTGATTTGCAAAACTCTTGGCTTAAAGCTTTTTGTACAGTTACACAGACACAAACACACAGTTATTTTGTATTTTGCATATAAATGATGATGTATTGCACCATTCTTTCTAAGGTAGTTGTTTATATATTAAGTTGTTCAATTCAAATTAAAAACACAAGTTATGAAATATGAACATTTCATCAAGTAAGAAAAATCTTTGTCATCGTAAGTTTAAAATGATTGCCAATTTAACATAATAAATCCTGTATACATCGACAATAATACCCTTTTGGTGTGTCAAATATTGGTTGAATCTAGTTATACTCTAGATAATTATCTTTTGCAAAATGAACACTTAATGTTTTGCTTGAATCTAGTTATAACTCTAGATAATTATCTTTTACAAAATGAGCACTTAATGTTTTGTCTATTTTGCCCAATTTTGATGTCCATCTAATATCTTTATTTTCATTTTCATGATGATCATAATTGATGAGTTAGATTTATTTATTTCTATAAGAACAATAAGAAAAAATAAATAATATTTAAAAACCCAAAATCAATCAAATCTTGAACGATTTGGGATTCTGATACCAAATTCTAGCTACCTATGCATTTTGAAGTAGTTTGAAAGGGTAAAACTTATCTTCCTCAAGTTTTCCCCCAAAATGCTACTCCACTATAGTTCTAAGATTCCACCCAAAAGACGACATTTTTTTACAATTAAATCTTCTATTAGGGTCGAAAATGGCTTCTTCTCTCACTGCTTAACTTAAATCTTCAACAAAAGTAGGGATTTTAGATATTTAATCCTTAATTTCTCTTTCCCCAAAATTTGGATGAATCTACTAAAATCACCCTAAATGCCCGTATAATCTTATTTTCATTTCTCTACAATAACATAGGACACTTAATGAATATGTAAGAAGAGAGAAAGATGGGTTTTGGTAGGGAAAGGGCTGAATATACCCTGCTGATATGCTAAACCTATACACCATATATGGGCCCATAATGACTGATACACCTTAGGTTTTTGGGCATCCCATTTTGGCCTCATATCCCATATAGGCCAAAGCCGATGCAGATATGATATGGCCGATACTGATTTTTGGAACCATGAACCCAAGTTATTCCTTTTGTAAGTATGAATGAGAGAGTATGTTTTCTAAATCAAAATGCAATGACATATTAAGTACCATAAAGCTCTGTTTGGTAATGAAGTAAAGAGATTTTTACTCCATTTAATATGATTTGACATCTTAACTATCTAACAATTATACTTTTCGTTATTATAACCTATATTTTCAATCATTATTTCTTATGTTTTTATATGAAAAGTTTACCTATTTTGTTCTTATTCACTTTATTTCTAATCATCATCCCTTAATCACATTACATCTTTTTCTCTCTTTTTTCCCCCAGTTTTTTATATTCCTTTTTTTCTCATCTCTTTTCCTCATTCCCAAATGGACCAAATAATTATATCAATGAATAGTTTTAACATTTTAATTTTTAATGTTCATTGTTATAGGATATTTTTGAAGTATGCCTTTATCTCATGAATAGCAACATTTTTGGTAAATAACCCCTTGTCCCTCGTGGAAGGTCATCAACTATCAACATGTAGAAAAATAATCAGTCATTCATATATGATTTTTTTAATGTGAAGATCATTATAAACTATTTAAAATGATTACCTTGCTCTCAAAGTTACTAGCTTTAGGATGGTTGGGTAATATCTTCTCAAATCTAAAATATTGAATTGTTTGGGTGTATATGTTTTCCAAGAGCATGATTGTAGTGGTGTGTGGGGTTCAAGTAATATGATGTAAAAGGAATTAGAATTCAATTATAAGGGTATGGGGAATAGATCTCATTACATAAAGCAATTTACAAGAAGTATTAACCATGAGCCATATGTCATGGATGACATGGCATGCCCTTGCATCGATCATATATAATTTGAAGCATATACTAAGCCCCCTTCTTGACGTTCTTTCTGATAGATGCCTTCTTAAATCAGAAGGCATTATACAACAAATCTATATTAGGATACATCTTAATACCAACAACTCTCAGAACTCTATTTTTCCAAAAAAAATGTTCATTACCTTACACCTTGGGCCAAAATGAGGTATTCTTAATGATGTTATATATTTCCATTCCTTTCTTGTAGTGTGCATGCTTTAAATTGTGTCATACACTTACACTGAATGCTCTTGTGAGTGCTCGATGTGCCTTTTGTAGGCTATCTGCAACACCCGCAACTCTGGCCAACATGAAGTATTGTCCACTTTGGTTCACTAGATCTCCTTAGTATACAGAGCCCGCATGATTTTGCCCATTTGGGTCAACTCTCTAGCCTAAAAGGGACTAGCGTGGTTGGTAAGAGAGAGAGTTTTGAAATCAATATGACTTGAGATCAGGGGTTTGAGTATGAACTGTGGTAAGTCATTGCGAGACGCCTTTTGGGTTAGAGAGTTGGCCCAAAAGGACAAAACCACGTGGGCTCTGCTTGTGAGCGACATTTGGTGAGCTTAAATCGGATAATACTTCACATTGACTAGAGTTTGGGGTGTTATACTATCTAAAGCAATAAAATTTATAGTAAAACGTGTCTTACTTGAATGTATAATTTCTCTTTTGTAATTTCTTGCTTTATGAAATATTTCATTTATCCAATTATGGTTATGAATAAATTTGGTTATCCTACATGCATCGCTTAAATTTTATTTGATCACCAAGTGATAATTAAATGAAAAGAAATTTTTTATAAGATGATGATAAGATTAGCTATGCTTTATGGGATATAATGTTGGCCAATTAAAGAACAAGATATACGTAAAATGAGTGCCATTGAAAAGAGGATATTGGGATGGATGAATGGTAAAACAAGAAAAGATAAAATTGGAAATTAAATAATTTGATCTAACCTAAAGGTGGAACTAGGAGGTAATGAAATTGTGAAAGTAGACTGAGGTGGTTTGTTCATGTAAAACGGAGACTAGAGATTGCACTAGTTAGGAAGGGTTTTTGTAAAATAAACCTTGTAGCTTTGTCTAATTATAAAATAAACCTTGTGGTATGGATATTTCAAGAATAACCCTTTAGGTTTTAGAATTTTGCAAAAGAAACCCTAACTTTGATGTTTGTAAGGAAATTTTAGATTTAGAATGGGTTGGATATGGTTTTGAATGTGTTCCAAAACTTTACAAAACCACATTCAACATATTTCATATCTAAAACAATCTTTTGGAGGTCAACACCTGAGTTCATTTTGCAAAATTTTGAAACTTATTCTATTTTGCAAATACCCAAACTATGAAGCCCCCCAATTTATCCAAATAGAGCTCTGACCACTGTTGAAAACACTGACAAAAAACTGTTTAAATCTTTCTTTTCTTTTCCTTCAACTCGACTTCCCTACTCCTGCCACCAACTTCTCTTGTAGACCCATGAAAATTAGGTGCACTCCTCTGCAACCTAATCTTTTCCTCCCTTGCCCACTAATCAGCCCTAGAGGTTTTCATAGCATGCCTTAATTGCTCTTCCTAACCCTCCTCTTCATTAACTTCTACATCATTATTAAAGCCACCCAATTTTGCTGCAATTTCTCTCTCTTTTCTTCTGAACCTTTCTTAGCTCACACCTGATTCCAGAGCTGACTTTATCATGGGTCTCACTTCTAAGGCACCTCGGGACAATTCCTTACATTACCGCTTGACCATATTAGCTGTTGCTTCAATTTTATCACATCCCCGAACTTCAATTTTTGCCCACAGTATTTTGATTTGTTCTTAAAAGGATTCCTTGAAATCGTTTTTCTATGACACCAAACATATCCTATGGTTTCATCCTTCCTCTAACAATTTCCTGTCGACACATCCAACCTAAAAATATGTGAAAAAAATTATGAATTTTCTCTGCCCATACATACAACCCTAACAAATTTCACTGTTCTTGAATGCATAAAACTCAAGTTATGCTATAATAATCACATGTAAACACTACAAACTAAAAAGGAATCATAATTTAACAATTACTATCATAATTTCATCATTAATTAATTAATTAGTAAAAATATCCCAATAAATAATAAATTGGCCCAAAAATGTTCATATTCTTAAAAAAATGCAAATTTATTGAGCAAATCAGTATATTATTGTAGCTTTATCATTCTAAAAGCATTATCAAACTTCAATTTCTGTAAATCTAACTTAAAATCAAATTATTTTCCCCAAATTGGCGTTTTTCCCCAAATCAGAGTAAATCATAAATTGACACTAAAATCTGGTTTAAATTAGTGTAAACAGAAATATTCACACTTGTTTAAGATCAAGTAATTTTGAAACTAAAAACAACTGGATTAAATTGGATTTGTTTACCTTGATGGCAGCTGGATGATGGAATGAACAAGCAGAGATTTGACCTTTCAAAGGAAAGTTTTTCCCCTTAAATTGTTAAAACAGGCATTGGTTGTTGCTTTTCAACCGTTGAATGGGAATTTCAAAGTGAAAAATTGGACTTTGAATGGTCTGACAGAGCTCAAAAGTGTTCCAACATTGAAAACCACCTTTTTATGAAATTTATTTTATCATTTCAATTTATCATGATAATTTTGAACTGAAATGATAAAATCAAGAAATACTTGTTAAAATTGTACAATATTGATTCACAATATTATTGGTAAAAGCGGGAATTTTCAGATACAATCATGCATAAGTGGGGCCCCAAAATGATATATTGACAATATTCTCATCGATATTATTGCATGGAGAACATTGCTCTGTACCAATTCAAGGCATGAAGCTCAAATATTTTGTTTTGATTTAATATTTTGGGTAGGAACCTTTCATAAATATGAATGAGAAAAAAGGAAAGAAGAAAAAGAAAAATAGGTGTTGATCATAGGTATTGATCCAGTTCAAAATTTGAATGTTGGTTTTATGTTTGAGATGAAGAAAAGTGGAAAATGGCAGAAAAAGTGTAATACAAGTTTCAAACTTTTGCTTTGATGGGCAAATCAGCCCCCTTATGATGCTTGAAACAATGCATGCTAGTTGATATCTGCTAATACAACCCAATTATTTTAGCACTTTTTTTGATGAATGATGCATGATAGAATAACTCGTGAAAGTGGGGTTGCAATGCAACTGGTTAAGTTTTTTCGAAGTTTTGGCCAATTTTTGGGCCTTGCCTGCATTGCTTTCCAGAAAAATTCTGAAGGCAAGGAATTTAATGTCCAGTTATTGAGGTTTTTACTGCTGCAGTAAGTATATTAGAGCAGTTTTCATTTTTTATTTGTTTTATCATTTCAATCAACTTTTCAAGTGAATGATGCTAACTTGACGACCTAATGCACTCTTCATCTATGATCCTAATACATTGCTTTTCATTTAAGCCTATTTGTGTTTTTATCTTTCAATTTTCCAGGTCCTCGTGGATTCTGTTTTATCGAATTTTCATAATCTGCACCATTTATTCTTTGTCTCATTCAAGCTCCTCAAGGAAATGGTTTCCTCTTCCAAAAATCCTTGCAATTTTCAATCTGACGGGGGTTTTCTGCACCAACCATCCTTCTATTCTTGCCCCTCTATTCCTGGATA
Organism: Pouteria campechiana; assembly: GCA_036873735.1. Taxonomy (NCBI): domain Eukaryota; kingdom Viridiplantae; phylum Streptophyta; class Magnoliopsida; order Ericales; family Sapotaceae; genus Pouteria; species Pouteria campechiana. The sequence continues at coordinate 57,597 of JAYJMB010019568.1, forward strand.
TTTTTCAAATTCAGTAGACCTGAAGTCTTGGGATAAGTTCTGTTGCTCTCTTGCTGAAATTATGTGGCCTTCTATATTGAAATGCTTGACAGAAGGGAAGGCATTTATTGATGATAGAAGCTCGCAGGTAAGGTTTCTGTAATGGATTTATATAGCATGTGTATGGATGATGAGCTGGTTCTTGTGCTTGTTTGCCCATATCTTCTGTGTGAAGTTGTATGTTTATGTCAGAGTACTTTTGTGCATATGGTAAAATGCATGATCCTGCTGATTACTATTCTATTGGATATGCATTAAATATTTTAATTTATAACCATGCGCTCATCCATTGCCTCATTAAGATGTATTCATGTTGTGAGTATATATTTTAAACCAACAGTTTGGAAGCTTCTGTTGCATATGGTACAGCTATTTTTCTTTTACTCGACCAATCAGGTTTTAATGAGAACTTACTTTTGAAGCCATTCACATTAGTGATAAGGTGATCTAGGATATGATTAAGCCATGGAATAACAATGTGTAAATTTGCAATCCATTTGGATATGGGCCTCTTATCTGGGTATAAGTAGTGTTTGCATATTGCATGAGTCTTATTTGTCAGTCACCAGAAGGGCCACTTGCTTTGACAAACTCGTCAATATAGGGCCATGGAAATTCTGTTATTCTCTTCTTACTTTTGGTTTTGGCCTAAATGATAGTCAAGGTGGTTGCCACAGGTCCACCTGAAGAATGCCACAGGGCCACAGGGCCAGGTTTCAAATTTCTGCTATAGATCGTTGCTTAATGTGTCCTTAAATACTGATTTCAATGCTTGGCATTGTTTTTTTTTTTATATATATAATTAATTGAAGCTTGTGAGTTGTTGCTTCAGATGACATGTATCCGATTACTGGAGGTGCTACCTGTTGCCTTTGAGAAGCTTACCTCATTTGCATTCAAGCGACATGGGAATTCCAAATTTTTGGCTCCATGTGGTTATGACTTAGAATGGCTTCATGATTTGATGGACTGGGGGAAAACATCACTAGTGGTCTTGATCAGACATTGGAAACAGTGTGTACTGTCTTTATTGCGTCTACTCAAGGATTCATACTATGAATCATCCTTCACTATAGGGGCCATTGAAAGGATTATTTCATGTGGTGAGTTTTACCTCTTCTAAGTCAACAGAACTACACTACTGGTGATTGCAGCTATCATTATGAAATAATTTTCTAGATTAATTTTGCAATGTTCAAAACTTTGACAATAGAACCATGTCTCATTTATTCATTTCTTTTTTAAATAAAGCTTTGCTTTTCTTAATAACAAAAAAAAGAAAAATTGGCTATTTTAATGTAATCCATTTCCCCCCTAATGAAGTTGTCAGTTTCAACAAATAAAATGGGAAGAAGAAATATAGTTGGAGAGAAGAAAGCAAAGTGAAGAGAGACCTGTTACAAGGCAATAACTGATAGGAACATGGAAAAAAGGAGTTTTAGAACACAAGAAAATTTCGTGGCATAAAGTTATATAAATTTCACATCTTTCCAAATTTTCATTTAAATGCTTGAATTTTCTATTTACTTGGACAAAAGCAAATGGGCAATTATGCATATGATTATTCATATGTTGCAATCGTCTTCATGGACTTCTCCCAAGCTAATGTTTGCTTTATCCTCCAGAGATAGAAACAATTTATTTAAGAGTGTGTACAATTTATATCCCTTGAAATATTGCTATGGGACAGAGATTAGAGAACCATTTGGAATGATTGAATTTTTTTTTGCCCACTGCTTGCATTTCATGCCTGATGGATCATGTCCTTATCTGTATCAGAAACAATTCCAATTGGTGATCTGAAGGATCAAATCTCCCACCTCTCTGTTTCATTAGCAGTACGTCCTGTTGAAAATAAAACCTTGAAACCAAAAGCTTCAATCCTCAAAGGCTTGCCAGCTGGGAGAAGAAATGCAGTGATAGCACCTTCCCTTGATGGGAAAGATGTTCCTGTTCAGGACAAAGTAATTCTTGCGAGAACCATGACTGAGAGCAAGGTGATTGTCCTTTCTGATGATGAAACAGAAAAAATAGTTTCTCCAGATGTAGTCAGGTTATCCTGCAGCAGATCAAGTCAGGATGCATCAGACAACAAGGTCACAGGTGATCAGAATACTGAGAAATTTAACTCTTCAAAGAATTTTCCTGGTGCATTTAAGTTAACACTCAAACATGGACCTTCTTCCAAATTTCCTACTTTTGGTCAAACACATCCATCTGATTTGAAAGGCCCAGACAATAAACTGCGAGAAAATCACATGTTCCAAAATAATGCTGACTCTGCTCAAATGTGTGCTTATGATCCAGTTGTTCGTAGCAAAATTTCTGATCAGGCATGCGCTAAAGGGATCCATGATGATGTTGTTGATCCTAGGGAAAAGGATCTTGCCAAGAAAAAGTTACATGACATTGAACGCGATCCTTGGGTGTGTGCATCCAAAACTTTTGGAAGTTTAAAATCATCAGTCGTGGAATCTGATGTTACTGTTTGTAAAATTCCAGCTACAGTTGAAAAGGAGCAGGAAAAGAATGTATATATTTGGAGACATAATAATACAAAATCTGTTTATGAGGATATATCTAACAGAGATGTCCCTTCCAAAACCTTAGTTCCAGCAGGTTCTGTGGGGAGTTCAAGGGCTGATGTGGATACTGAAACAAGGGATAAAGTCATAAAAGAGTTAATATTTGATACTGAAAGTGATCCTTTGGAGAATGCTCTCAAAGTTGCAGGTCGTTCACAGTCCATTAAGCTTGGTGTCTCTGTTCCTAAAAGACAGGTCATTCAACTTGCAATGCCTACATCAAATCGATTAGCCTGCTTTCAGAGGATGAATTCTTCTCTCAAAAGATTTAAGCCTCCAAGGTTAGATGACTGGTACAGGTCCATTTTGGAAATAAATTACTTCTATGTTGTGGGGTTGTCTCCTGCGAATGCAGATGAGAATGCGACTGTAACCAAACTTAAGGAGATCCCCTTGTCTTTCTTATCACCTGATCATTATGTGGAAATTTTTCAGCCTTTGGTATTAGAAGAATTTAAAGCTCAGTTACAAAATTCGTATGTTGAGGCAATATCAACGGTAGAAATGTGCTGTGGCAACCTCTGCGTACTGTCAGTGGAAAGGATTGATGATTTCCATCTTATTCGCTGCATTACTGATGATAATGAATCCTCATCATCTAGAAGCTGCTTAGAAAATGATCTAGTTTTGCTTACGAAGATACCTTTGCAAAATTCTGCCCAAAGTGTTCATACGATTGGAAAGGTACTGTTATTCTCTATCCAATATGTTGTTTGATCTAATTTAATCTTCATGGATTTGTGATCTTGCCTAATACATGGCCTGCTGCATCTCAGGTGGAGAAGATTGAGAAAGACCATAAAAGTAGGTCAAATATCTTAGTAATTAGGTTTTATCTTCAAAATGGTTCCTCACGTTTAAATAAAGTGAAAAGGCTTCTTGTGGAACGAAGCAAGTGGTATGTGAGTCACATTATGAGCATTACACCTCAACTTCGAGAATTTCAAGCTCTATCATTGGTGAAGGATATTCCTATGCTACCGATTATCTTGAATCCTATCGATCATTCACACAGTTATGCAAGACTGAAAAAAGTTGAACTTGGTCAACTCCCACAGCCAATGCAGGAAATTTTGAAGTCATCATTCAATGACTGTCAACTGCAAGCTATCAGTGCTGCCATCGGGAATCATTATTTGATGAAAGCTCCTGAACTATCCCTCATTCAGGGACCACCAGGTTTATGCTGCTTAGAATATTTGTTCTGTTATATTCATATTTAAGAAAATTCAGAACCCAATCTGTATTGAAAACTGTTTTCATTTTTCTATTGTAGGTACTGGTAAAACCAGGACAATTGTTGCCATTGTGAGTGGCTTGTTGGCTTTAGGTTCATTGAAAAGGAATGATTGCTCGAAAGCATGCAGTTCAATACCAGTCAGTACCACATCCATCAAGCCAATAAACCAGATTAGTCAGTCTGTTGCAATAGCGAGAGCTTGGCAGGATGCAGCTTTAGCTAAACAGTTAGCCAAGAAAGAGCCAAAGAAATCTGGGTCAACTGTAAACTTGAGATCAATCAAACATTCTGCAAGGGTACGGGTGCTTCTTTGTGCTCAATCCAATGCAGCAGTGGATGAACTGGTGTCCAGAATCTCGACTTATGGCCTTTATGGCAATGATGGAAAGCTGCACAAACCTTATCTTGTCAGGGTTGGAAATGCAAAAACGGTTCATCCCAATTCAATCCCTTTTTTCGTTGATACTTTGGTTGAGCAACGTCTGGCAGAAGAAAAGTTGAATGATACTGATGGCAAAAATGATTCAAACTCTGATTCTTGCATGACACTTCGTTCTAAATTGGAAAAGGTTGTGGATAAAATTCGATCTTATGAAGCAAAGAAAGCAAACGGCAATGTGGACATGAAAAGCCTTTCAGAAGATGGGGAACTGAAAGAGGATAAAATGTCTGATGAAGTAATTGGGGCAAAGCTGAAAATCCTATATGCACAAAAGAAAGCTATATGTGTGGAACTAGCAGCTGGTCAGTCACGAGAAAGGAGAGCTTCTGAAGAAGTCAGAGCTCTTAAGCATAAATTACGGAAAGAAATCCTAAGGGAGGCTGAAATAGTGATGACCACTCTCAGTGGCTGTGGTGGTGATCTTTATGGAGTTTGCTCTGAGTCTTTTTCTGGTTACAAAGTTGGAAACTTAATGGAAGATACGCTTTTTGATGCTGTAGTTATCGATGAAGCAGCTCAAGTATATTACTTCTGTCTTATATATCAATTTTTGTCTGTCTAATTTTTATTGGCAATAGACTGTGTTTTGGTTTTATAGCTTCTGCTTTTATGATATTGCTTTCCTTCCATCAATTCAGGCACTTGAACCAGCAACTTTGATTCCTCTGCAGCTGCTAAAATCAAATGGGGCCAAATGTATTATGGTAATTTGATTATCCTTTTAGAAATTTTGTATAAATCAAGTTTTGAGCCTAATCTTAAATCTCTTCTTGAAGGTGGGAGATCCAAAGCAACTCCCTGCAACAGTGATTTCGAATGCTGCCAGTAAATTCCTTTATGAATGCAGCATGTTTGAGCGGTTGCAAAGAGCTGGTCACCCTGTAATAATGCTTACCGAACAGGTAGAAGATTCTTACGCATTTATTTGCCAGGGCGCATGATTCACTCAGGCAAAACATTTAGAGAAATGAACCTATGACAGATGGCCACTGAACTAAAAGGTCCCTTGATTGGAAAATCTTTTTGTTTACCATTACACGCTTGGACATTTATTGAACTACTGTTATATATTTGGTCATCCTAAAGGACAAAATTGTTAAAGACTATCTTGTTGTTCCCTTGAAAAATAATATGCTGCCTCTGCTTAACAATTTCAGTGTTGTAAACTAGTGAATTTTTTGGGTGGGTCCCTCTTGGTCCTTGAGTGGACAATTTCTGTGCATCCAACATCTTAAGTAATTGGTAATTTGTGGACTTAGGATATTCTCAACACAAATATTCCATGTACTTGGTGACCTTTAAGATAGGGATAGATTAAACATTGGAAGTATTCATTGTAGAATTTACAATGTTACATAGTGTTAAAATTTTCAGTCTTTTAAAGGATTAATTAGTTTAGATAATATACTATCTTATCCTGAAATGCTTAGATTGGACTTCTTAGGACATGTGCATGTAGTTTCATGTTGTCTGATGCAGCAAGAAAGAAGTTCTAGCCAAAACAGAAGAAAATATAGCAAAGAAAGGATAAATTGAAGTAGGAATGAAAATAAAAAAATAAAAATAAAAATAAAATAAAATAAATAAAAATCTAGGTTTGATACCCAGTGAGAAGGTTCAGATCTGCATTTCTTTTGTAAGATGGCAAAAGTGCTTACAAAGACTCTTAAAGGCCTTTTATACCAGTTCGCTTGTAATTCGTAGCATTTAGGCCTTCACTGAAGAAGTTTTGTTAAATCTCAGCCATCTGACTTCATTATAAGGTTATGTGCTAGCCACATGACCTTTTCAATGACTTAAAATGCAATTATTGGCTATAATTTAAAATTAAACATAAGTCATAACGTCATCATCATCCTCATATGCTGTTTTCCGCCTAAGTGAGCTCAGCTATATGGATTACATTGAGCTATTGATTTGATTTGGGCTATGTCCTTAGTAAGCCCAAGTGTTTTCATATCTTTCTTAATGACTTCTAGGCACATTTTTTTAGTCTTGGGGTAGATTTCATGTAATAATCCAGGTGGACCCACAAGGAGAGATTTTCATGAATTTGCTTCTATGGTTATGCCACGATAGAATTACTCCAACCCCAAATAATTTCAATGTTGCGGTCTATGTAAGTCTTCAATTAGGATAATCTTTGTATTCCTAACTAAATAGTTGATGATAAGATTGCTGATTATGGATTCACTTCTATGGTCATGGAAACACTCCATCTTCAAATAATTTCAATTTTGTGGTCCATATGAGTTTTTAATTAAGATAACATTTGGATTGCTAATTAAATAGGTGATGATAAGATTTATGATTGGGGTGGATTTCGTATAATCATCTTGGTGGGCTTAAAAGTGTTCTTGAATTTGTTTCTTTGTTCATGGCACAATAGGTCTAAATGATTCTATGGTACCAGTTTCACAATAAGCATTTTGTGAAACCTTTTAGTTCAAACTCATCTTAGTGATTAGGAGAAAATCCAATCCATCCAAAATTTTTATTATCACTAATTTAGCTAGGAATCCAAAATCATCCTAATCAAAGACTTATATGCACCACAAAATTGAAATCATATAAGAGTGAATAGTGACTCATTAACAATTGTGTTATTGATTGACGAACCCACTAGCTTTTAATCAATCATCCTTACCTTTCAAAATGTTACCCTCTTATAGATGAATAATTCTAAAGAATTTCATAACATTTTAATACTTGAATAGATAGATCTAAATAATTTCATATACACTATTATCAACTTCTTAAATTGTTTTATTTTTACCCACTTAATGATGGGGATCGTAATGTGTGCCCAATTCGTACTTATTTTAGGCACAATTGTAGCAATTAGGGTTTGTTTATTTGATTAGGGATTTTAAAATAGTGTGTTTGGGTTAGAGGGTATTTTTGGTATTTTATTTGTTACGCGTATTTTAGTTTAGGATTTTGCCTTCAGTCTAGAAATAGGCTAGCTTGTATTAGGGTTTAACAACACTTGATAATTAAAATACATTGCTTCTTTTTGCCCTAATTCACGATAAATTTTTCTTTACTTATCTCCTTTCTTCCCTTCTTATCCTCTTAAGAGGTTTTTTTTCTTTTTCTTCTCTCTTTTTCTTGCCTGTGCTACATAAATTTGGTATCAGAGCAAACCCTGGGTGAAAATTCTCATCTATTGTCCCTAATGAACGCAATTTCATAACTGTTTAGGACTACGTATGAACTCCATCTTTTGCAACTTGCCTTTACAGCACAAAAATCCATCACTGCTATTGTTGAAAATCGTTGTGAAGGCCACGACTTCCAAAATGCAGTGCTTATCGTATTGATTTTCAGAACTTCGAATGTTCCACTTCAATTATGATAACGTGCAATGTTAGCGAGGCTCATCGGAAACCATCTTCCTCATTTCCGATGAGTTACAGTGTCTGAACCCATCATCTTGTGGTGTTGTCCAAGTAGCACGACAGCTCTAATGACTCTGATGGGTGTTTTCTTCCCATCTGGCGCCACTAAACCCATCTTGTCTTATAATTTATTTAGCCTAAATATCAAAAATCATTCTAATTGGAAGCCTATGTGGGCCACAACATTCAAAAAGTATTTCAAGCACTTTTATGAGTTTATATAAGAGTGAAAACTCATAAGAGTGCTTGAAATACTTTTTTGAATATTGTGGACCATATAAGTTTCCGATTGGTATGATTTTTGATATCTAGACTAAATAAATGATGATTGGCTTGGATTTGATTAAGACATGAGGGGTTGCACGGTGCAACCTATTTCAAATGAGAATATCCATATGTATAATGATCATTAATACTGAAAGGCAAAGAGATTATTGACTTGAGATTTGATCCTAGATTGTATAAGTATATTGTCAAATATAATACATTTTCGAAGGTCTCAGCTGTTGATGCTATGCACTTTACATGATCCATGCACGATAGATCAACAGATAAATAATTTCCTGTGATAGCAGTCAATACAGAAATGGAGACAATAAACTACGTATTGTGATTCTATGATCGGAGTCAGGATGTTCCAGTGTTGGGGATTCATGGTGCATTGGCCATCCACACTAAGTTCATGATTTATTCATATGTTTTGGATGATGAAAACATTTGTCTCACAAATTAACATCACTGTCTGTAAAATTTCCTTAACTGGATGGTTGGTAAATCGCTCATTAAAAGGTCATTTCTGATGAGATTATATTTGTTCTTTTTCCAGTATCGGATGCACCCGGAGATCTGTCGATTTCCTTCACTTCACTTTTATGACAACAAATTAATTAATGGAAATCAGATGGACAGTAAGTCAGCATCATTTCATGAAAGCATGTACTTAAGGCCTTTCCTTTTCTTTGATGTAATCGATGGATTGGAACATCATGGGAAGAATTTTGGTCCATTCTCTCTCTATAATGAGTCCGAGGCTGATGCAGCTGTTGAAGTACTAAAATTTTTCAAGAAAAGGTATTAATTTTTTCTGTCAGAGATCATTGTCTACTGCTTCAGGTCTTTTTCATGGATATTCTGTCAGGAAATCTAATTGCTTAAGCTATTTTGAATCTTTTGAAACAGGTACCCAGCAGAATTTGTTGGTGGAAGAATTGGTGTTATAACTCCCTACAAGAGTCAGCTTTCTTTATTGCGTTCAAGGTTTACCGAGGCATTTGGTCCTGGCCCTACAGCTGACATGGAATTCAATACTGTTGATGGATTTCAGGGCCGTGAAGTTGATATATTAATATTTTCTACAGTGAGAGCTTCAGATCAAAATTCTAAAGCATCTGTGATCAACTCGAGCATCATTGGATTTGTTGCAGATGTAAGACGGATGAATGTTGCTTTGACACGAGCAAAGCTGTCTCTGTGGATAGTCGGTAATGCAAAGACATTGGAGACAAATCACAACTGGGCTGCACTTCTCATGAATGCTAAAGAAAGGGAGCTGGTCATGTCAGTATTAAGGCCATACAAGTGCATTTTTAAGAAAAAATCATCCTCTTTGAGAAGAAACCATGGTTTAAACTGTTCAGCCTTTTATTCAGGACATACAAAGCATGCCAAAATGGTTGCAGATGATTCTGGAAGGGGCATTGCAGAAGCTGAGTGTGGTTATGAAGCAGATTGTAGGCACTTGGACTGCAGAGTGGAAAATCATACTGAAAAGCAAAGTTCTATTCATGTTTCTGGAGCTGGCATAAAGCATGGATTTTTGACAGCCAGAGATAATGCATTGGGTGTGTATGCACAGCGAGACTATTTACAGTCAGGGGATGTGAATTCGATCCCAATAGGACATCATGAAACTAAGAGTGGAAAGGTTGAAGAATGGCAGAATAACTTGGGTAGCATGTTGTCTATGGGTAATGAGATGGACCCATGTAAGGATTTGCATGAGGGTATATGCTCTGATGCACAGTGGGATGAGGATGCTAGAACTAGAACCTCTAACCAGGAAGCAATCAGGTATAAGTCATTTTCTTCTCAGTATGGTGTATCTGATGCTTCAAGTCAGATGAACTCGAGGCATTCACAGATTACCTTCAGTAAAGGTGGTCAACAAGAGGGGTGTGGAAGTGTTGAAGAAAGGAAAGGTTACTCAACTAGTGTTCTGCATACTGATAAGGAGAGTGTAAGTAAGAATTCAAGTGAGGTTATATGTTCCAATGCACAACTGGTGAAGAATGCTAGCAGCAGAACTTCCAGCAGGGAAGCGTGTTGCAGAAAGTCACTATCTTCTGAGGCGTGTTGCAGAAAGTCACTATCTTCTGAGTATGGCTTGTCTAGTGATGCAATTCAGAAAGCTAGCATTAGAACTTCCAACCACAAAGCATTAAGGGAAAAGTTTCCATACTGTCAGCACAGTATGTCTAGAGATTCAAGTGTGAGGAACTTGAAGCAGAGAGGTGAAAAAATGAGTGAACAGGATGATCAGCATAGAGATAAGGTGAATCATACAAGTAAAAATTTTAAAGGGAAATTATGCTCTGATATCCAAGCGGAGAGCTATGTGGGCATTAGAACTTCCAGTCAGAAAGAGTCAAGGAGAAAGCCACCTTTTTCTCAGTGTGACATGCCTTGTCATGCAAGTCAGAATGCAAGCATTAAAACTTCCATCACAGAAGCATTACAGAGACATGCTATGCCTAGGGATGCAAAACATGGGAAACTGAAGCATTCAAGTATCTCTAATGAAGGCAACTACAAGGAGGGAAGTCAAAACACTGTAGAAAAGCAGTGTTGCTCAGCTGCTGTTCTGCGTGGAGGCAAGAAGGAAGATGATGGTAAAAAATTAAGTAAGGGCGTATTTGCTTGTGTACGACCAGAGAAGGTTAGTAGTAGGATATCAGGATGTGAAAATGGAGAAATTATAAAAGAACAGAAAGGGAAGTTAGCGAGTAAGGAGAAAAGTGCAAGTGGAATGGCAGGTGTTGGTTTATGCTTTGATGTACAGCCAATGAATGATTATATTGTTACTTCCACACTGGTTTCATCAAAGGGAATGGATACATTTTCCCCTCATTGCACTGCTGCTGATTCTTGTGGGAATTCAAAACTTTCACTGCCCTCTAGTGAAGGTGTTCATAAAGAGAGTGAGGCAAACGATCATGATAAATCTTCTAGTCAAGCAGAAACACCCAAAGATCTTATCTGCTTTAGGAAAAGACAACGTGAAGCCATTGATGCTATTCTGTCTTCAGCCCTTTTGACTTCAAAGAAACCTAAAACTTCCTCAAAGCCTGCTCCTGTCAGGAGATCGCTTTCACCTATGGCAGTTGAAAGGAGCGTAATTAAGCCTCCCAAGCGAAGAAAAGGCAAGCATCTATCACTTAATTTCAGATGGTGTCAAAGAACATGATCTTTTAGCTGTATAGATCTCATAAATTCCAAAAAATTGTGTCATATGCTGATCATCATACTAACATTCTGTAAAGCTAACAATATTTGTCGAATGGCTATCATTGTAGGACAAGGTATGTCATTCAGGATCGGGGATTATCTGGCAACTTTAGAAAGAATACTACATATTCAAAGAACTAGGAAGCTTGATTCTATGCCTAATTTCTTTCATTATAATATGTTTAACTGAAATCTAACAGGGCATTTTGCGTTTCGATTGCAGCAGCCTCTGTTTAAGCACATGCTTGTGTGATTATTGGTCATCACCAACAATGCACTATACACCACCCTAGCCATGCCTATGTGATCATTTGTTTTAGCATTTGATTGCCTTTATCCTTTAGCTGTCTGTTTGGCTGCCTGAGAACATATAGGATATGTTGTGTGTTTGTAGATGTACATACATGTGATGTTTTTTCTTTTCTTCTTCTTGTGTGTTGGGCGGTCTTCCATTTGTGTGAATGGCAAGGTAAGTATCACATACAGCCCAAGGCTCACTTGAATGCTGAACTTGATGCACGCATTAGTGTCATCACTAGGATATCCAAGCAGTGAATAATTTTGGCACTGTCAATTAAGGTTTTCAAGTTTCATTTGTAGCTCATGCCATTCAGTCCCATGTTGATGTTTAATTTGCATCATTTTTACTGCTTTTAGTATTTCTGATTGCCTTTTTAATTTAGTTCAATGAATCACCATTCCAGCAGATCCTCCATATGCCTCTACAAGTCAACCACAAGAAAGAGCAACTGAATTAGCGTGCCTAAATAATGATTGCTTGCAAAATCTGAGAAGTCATTCTTCTAGTGAAGTGGACTTGAATGCTGCATGGAAGTCTTTCAAGGATCTGATTCAAGACACTAAAGAAACTTAGCCCCTGCCCCGTATAAAATTTTCAACATGCTGTCATGTGTGTGCACAAGCGATGGGTATTTTGCTGGATGTTTTTCTCAAGTTACTGACACAGATACATCTACTCCGATTTTTCTGTGTAACCTCCACCGACGAGTCTCCAATTGGAGCCACTCCTTGTATTTTATAACTTGTACAGCAAATCTTACACTGGGGGAGGACTGGAAGTTTTTAGGAAGCATCTTGTTGTCACGAACGATGTCAAACTATGTAGTCAAGCCTCTGTTATCTGTAATCTCATCTTTTGTACATGCAGCATTCAGTTTGTTGAAATTTATTGATTAAATGAAAGAGCATTGCCTTTTACTAAATATACTACGACGGAATCTCATTTCAAGTTTCTAGGCATATTATCATTCAAAGTGCTTCTTATCTTATCATTCGGAAAAAGGTTTCTGACCAACGACCTTAAGTCCCATTTGGCCAAGCTGTCAAATTTAATCTATTGGAAAAAGCGCTCTTAGAAAGTATTGTAAACAAGAAGCTAAGTGTTTGATCTTTGTCATTTGAAAAGCGCTTTCAGTGTTCCGGTCGTGTTTGGCCAAAAATGCAAAGTGCTTTTGAGCATGTAAAATTACCAAAAAAGTACAATATTTTTTGTTTTATATTTTTATGATAAAATTATATTTTATGTTTTATTATTAATTATACTTATATCTTATAAAATATATCATATATTATAAAAATAATTAATATATTGTATGTAAATATATTTTTTAGATCTATTCTATATAATATTTGTATTATGTATATTATATATAATATGTTAAGTCCAATAAGGACTTGAGAAGAATGTTGAATCCAACACAAGGACTCTCGGCGTAATAATGGTTGATAATGAACATTTAATAATAATTTGGTTTTGATGATGAATAAACATATGAGTGAGGAAAGAGAGCACTAATGTCTTTACTTCCAAGTGCTGCACAAATCTAAAAGAGAAATACGTGTAACACTAAAATATCAAAGCAAATAAGGCACAAGTGGCACACTATTGTAAAGTGTTAAAGGACTTGACTTCATAAAGAAATAACTGTTGTAGAGTGTTAAAGGACTTAACTTAATAAAGAAATAACTATTGTAGAGTGTCAAAGGACTTGACTTCATAGAGAAATAACTTACAATAGTTTTAAACACGTTAAAATAAGATAAGATGGAAGAAAAAGTGTAAATGCTAACTTCTTACACAAGTTCACATGACAGCAATGTTTAGAAAATTGGATTGGAGGTTGAACCATTTGAGTGTCCGGTTTTAGTTTAACTGATAAAGTGAATTGGTTTGAACCGTGATATCAGCATAACATAATTATGATATAATAATTATATTATTTATTTAATTTTTCATAATAATAATAAAGATTTTAAAATTTTTAAAAATATATTATCAAAAATACATATTAAATAATCTAATTTATATAATATATATTATATATTATTTTGAATTTTGTATGGATGCCATAAAAATTTGACACTGGCTATGGCGATTTTTGTAACTAATCATGATGTAGAAATATGGAAGGAATCATGACAAGGAATGTTCCATTTAATTAATTTAGTTCTTCTAGTTCATTTTGGTTTATAATTCAGATTGCCTCTTGAAGCTTTTACATTGCTTTTTTTGCTCAGGAAATCACACAATTTTTTAAATGTAGCATGAAGAACTTTCTCAAAAATTCAATTTTTTTACCATGATTTTTATTTTTAGCATAATGATTATATTTTTTTGCTTTAGTCAAAAAGCATGTTTGGGATATAGCATTTGGTATGCCCTTGATCATATGGCCATGTATTATGCAATCAATGCTTTGTTTTATGCCCATGGTTACACAATTTCTCTCTCTAAAAGCAATATATGATAGAGGCATCTCTCCTCATCTATGACTTATCCATCAATTTAAAATGTTGGACTCATGGGCTACGGAATGGATAGGAGCGGGGGAGAGTGAATTTTGATTTTTCTTTTTTTTTTTAAAAAAAATCAGTGGTTCACGATTCACTAGTTCTAATGTTTCAAACAGAAAATCATAAACCGGGCATAACTGGACCAGTGCCTTGGCTTATTCCTAGTTCAATTGGTAGAATTGACTAGTCTGGTCTGATTTTCTAAACACTGCATGACAAAGGAAAGCATAAAGAAAATCTTCCCCGTGATAGAACTCTCTTGAAGAATCTGGACACATGTCTAAGTGTAAGTTTTTCAGAGAAGACATTACAAAGGAAACTTTTCAAACAACAAAGATCTACGAAAACTAGATATTAGAAGTGGTTGAATTTGTTAGAATCGATAGAGGAATTCACAAAGGATTTTGGACAATGATAGAGGTCTGTCCACGTTGCTATCTTAAAATTATACTCTCTAATAATCGACAAAGGAATCTTCAAAAGAATCTTTGTTCATTATAGAGATTTGTCATTAAAATTAGTGATGACTACTTTTCAATAGAGGAGTTGACAGAGAAAATCACAAAAGTCTTCGGAGCATCCTTTGTTGAAAGAGTTATTAACAGAGAAATCATCAAGTTCAATAGAGGTTTGTCATTATAATTGAAAATATTTTATACGATTTCCAAACATTTGATTTAACGGTTGAATTTCAAGTGATCATGAATCCTTTCAAATCTTATAAATAAAGAATCCATTCAAAGGAAAGAAGAAGTTTTTGAAAGTTTTTGAACTTTAAGAGCTTAAATTGTGCATTTACAGGAAGAGGGAAAGTTTTCTTCCAAATGCTTATTACACTACATTTGAACTTTGATCCACATTCAATCTTCATCAATCCTGACTTCAAAGAAGCTTGAAGCATAAGTTCTCACCGAGTAATCTTTTTATTTACTGACTATAGTATACAATTCTGCCTATTAAGATGTAACTTTTTTGTACAAGCATTCTTATGTTTTCATAATTTGTGAAGTTTCTGCAAGTTGGGATACTTGCAGTAAAAGATTAGTTCTACAAGTCAGCATGTAGCAATAGTGTTATAAAATTTTATTGGTAAGCTCGGAGAAACCAACAGTGTGTGGAAGATTGTTGCTTAGTGGAACCTAAGACAGGAGATTGTCTTAAAAAGTGGAGCAGGAATTGAACTCAAGTCGAACCACTATAAATTGTGTAGTCTATTTTTTTGTGTTCTTTCTTAATTCTCTTTTGCACATTTTATTAATTGGCTAAAAGTTCATGAAGCTTAAATCACCCCTCTTCAGCTACTAATACTTAGGAGACTAACATAATATGCATATTTTATGTATTATATTATGTCATGTATAAATATTGCAAAAAGATGTTTTATACAAAATTATATATTTATCTGTGCATATTTTATGATATATATATTTTTTCTATATATTATATACAATATATATATATATATTTATAATATAATATATTTATATTTATAGATGATATATATTGTATATTATATATTGGGAAATGGTTCAAAGGAATCATTCCTTTGAAATTTTAAAGAATTACTACATTTTTTAAGTTAATAAAAAATGATTAGATAAAATTCATACTGACCATTATATTTAACATTATCACTTTAGTTAAAACCTATGAAAACATTTTTAATCAAAATTATATGTAGGTCACACCATTTAAAGACTTATAAAATTAAAAATAAAATATGAAAATTACTTGTATCAATCTATGCATGTAAAATGTCACAAAATTTTGTAGAATCATGAATTAAGATAGGATGAAGTCTCTCAAAGGTATAATGCATGATTATATCCTTAGGGATCCCATTAGAAATGAAATATGTTTTAATAGTGGACATTGTAGGATGTTTGTGGGATGGCTTTACCCAAGAGGGAAGGGGTGAATTGGGTTTATAAAAATTTCTTGCTCAACCCCGATAAGATTATTTTCCCTCTTTCCATGCTTGTGTGTGGTGTGATGTAAAGTGAATGATAAAACTGGAAAGTGCATGAAGGATAAAGCAAGTGAACAAATACATACAAACAACACGATTTTTATAGTGGATCAGGAATCCCATCCCTACATCCACTCTTCCAAGAGAACAGATTCATTGTGCCTTGGGTTCCACTATACCTCATATAATAGAATACAATAGTCTCCCCGATACTCTTCTAGATTCCAACTCTAGGGGGCGTAAACAAGTGTCCCCGATACTCTTTTAGTTTTACGAGTTCATTAAGGAACTCAACAATTTCAAAGATCATAGGCAAACTTGGTAGTTTTCCCGAGCTCACTATCAACTCATATAATGTGGTTTTCTTGAGCTCACCATAAAATCATTACAAGGTGGTTTGATGAGTTAACTACAAACTCTTTGGTTTTCAGATTTACTAGAAAACTTTTACATATTTAAGCACAGGGAAAGAATAGATCTTTTATAGCTCTATCAATAAAAAGATCTTCACAAAATGTAAGAACAATTGACCATATAGATAAGCAGATTTAAGCTTATGAAAGATAGATGACGGTTTAAGCTCTTGGCCATGGGTGGAAGGATTTGCATGAAGTTGAGTGCATTTGCACCACCATCGAATCATCCCGCTTCTTCTCCTTAAATAGCTTCTTCAGAACCTCGACTGTCGGAGAAGATGGGAGTCGATCAATGTAGAGACGAGAGTAGCATTGAATAAATAAGACTATTTGAATTTTTTGAAGTTGAAGTTCAGGTATCTCTGTTTTGTCTCGAGCTGCGGCAACGCCAATCAGAAAGGAGGAAGAGTTGTGATAAATGTGTTCCTCGTTTAACTCATCACATTATTGAAAACTTGCAGCGCTGCTTATTGCTGAAAATGGTAACTGGTATGTGTTTACACGATGATAGCTCGAATGAAAATGCCATTTGTATACGTAGTCACACAAACCGATTCTCCTTTGACATGTCACAATCTCTCTCTGTCTGCATTAGTCTGCCATAAGTTGCAGATGAATTCTCCTAGGGTTTGTTTGTTAGTTGAACTTCTATAAGAATGATTGTTTGTTAAGTAGTAGATAAACTTTGATGCATAAGAAGTTATACTGACTGATAGATAAACACTTTCTTGTCTGCTACAATTTCTTAAGAAGATTGTTTGTTGATTAATCCTTTGTGTATATGCTTTTTCTATTGAAGATAACAGATTGACTTTGAATGATGCTGATGAAGATGAGTTGATCGATTGACAGACAGTTCTCTTAATATGAACAAACAAAGTAAGATATGTTTCCTTTGTTCTTCGTCATCTGTTGGAGATGATAGATGAATTTTTCTCAGTCTTGTACTAATAGACGAAGTGTGATTTTCTTCTTTTGTTCCTTGTTATTTGTTGAAAGTGCCAGACAAAGCTAACTTCAACTTGCTTGAACAGACAAAGTGTGACAATCATTTGGTGTAAGCAATAGATTAAGTGTGTTCTACTTTGTCTTGATAGAATACTTCGCACGTCGCATTTGTCTGTTGTAAGTTGTATACGATCATGCCTTTATCTGTTGCAGTCTAATTTGATCCAAGTAGCTCTTTGTCTATTCGGCTTAGTCTATGCACACTGTGCAGCATCTTTATCGTCTTATGCTTTGGTTGAACTTTATCTTTCGTAACAGACAACCTTTTGATCCAAAAATGAAGCAGGGTTCTTTAGATTTTCTGCACATTTCGAGCAATAAAAGGGGTTTGTTCTAGCAACTTCCTTGGTTCTTCAATCTTGATTTTTCTATCTTGGCTTAGCTGAAGTTGCACTCCCTTCTATATTTATATTATCATTCTATCCTCACACAACTCTATTATTCTCATTTTTTGTATTATTGTCTGGGCGGCAATTCTTCTTTCTGCATTTATCTGAGTATTTGATCGAGTTTCTTCTTCTTTCTTTATCTTAGACAGGCTTTGTCTGGTTAGTGTAGATAGTTCAAATTTCTCGAACAGCGTTATACTTCTTTGACCATGGCAACATCTTCAACTCCTTTATCTACCAAGCCTTGAGTTGCTTCTTCATCCTTGTGCTTTTATCTTGGACAGACTGATCAGATATAAGTAGTCCACAACTTAAGCTCTTTGATCATGGATTCTCCTTTATCTTCTTGCTTTGCATTTGTCTGTTGATATTTTTTTGTTGAGGCTGACGGCTAATGCAAGCTTGTTGTAGTAAATCTTCGAAGCCTTATTTTTCTCTCATACTTTTGTTCGTGGAAGCTTTCTTCTTCTTCTTCTTCTTTTTCTTTCATGATTTTCATCAATTCAGCTCCTTTGGAACGTAGCAGATTGTTGTGGCAGTTTGTTGTCGACGATTATTTTCCCACACTTGAACATTTCTACACTTGCTATGTTATTAGCTTTCATATATATAATATGAAAATATATTTTATCCACATATGATTGTATGATTTTGTAAAGCAAAGAATAATATACGTTTTCATTAAATTCATAATATGAAAACTTAAATAATTATGGTGCATAGTATTTATTTAGTAAGTTTTGTAATAAAAGTTAATTTATGTTTATTGTGTGCGCACCATAAAATGAAGACTGTATGCTTGTTTAATTAATTATTCATTTGTCATTTATTTATAACCATATATATATGATTGTTAGATATTTAAGCATATAATTTTCATAATTTAATACAAGTTTTGTTATCATCAAAATCATATATAATATAATCCCAACAGACATTAGCTCTCAAATGATCTTAATTTTAGGCCTATCTATGTAGTTGTCTTATATAATCCTTGGACTATTAAGTAAATAAGTAGTATTAAGCAGTGTTCACAACTTTGCTGAGAGAAGAAATTTTGCTAAGCCCAAAAGGAGAAAATTTTGCTAATTTTGGAGAACAAAAAACTTCACTTTAAATGTCAACATATATGATATAAAGAAAATATACTAATGGTGTAAAAGCAGATAAAGTGGATATCTATTATGAAATACTACTAAATGGGAGATTTTGGTTATAGAAAGTTGTTAAACATATGCATCTAATATGAAATATTTTATTACTATACATCACCACAAAAAAGAAACTCGTGCAAGCTTGTTAGTTTCATCATTGACATGGACTTTCTCGTGTGCTTCCTTCCAATAACCATAGAAACCACCTAAATATAAGTTGTAAGACCCAAGGATAGAAGATGAAGATGCTTTGGTTCCACTATCCGGATGGTATGGTATCTAGTCATAAGACTGTTGAGAATGATATTTAGAATTTCTGAATTAAGATTGTTGGGATTCTTGAGAATAATCTTCAACATGATAGCCATAAGGTGTATGTATACCCATAACTAGACATCTACTCACTACTATGCATGCCAATAGATGTTGTAGCTATATTATCTACCGAGTCATCATCTTCTATAAAGACCACTTTTTTTTTTACTCTCATACTTTCTCACATAGGATCTCATAAGCGATCATGCACCGTGATCTTTATCTTGCATAGCATGTTGGAAGTCTGCTTTTCATGTGAATTGACTAAGAGGCCTTTAGCTTCTTGAAGTGCCGCCCATACCATCACTATCATCATCCTCATCATCATTATCATCATCACCACCACCACCATCACCACCACCATCACTACTTTTTGTTCTTGAAGAGGACTCTGTGCTTTTAGATCTTGTCAATGCATCAAAATCATCATTAGGGTTCTCTCCTCCTCCAATATTCTTTGTACATTTACTCCTTGTTCACGAGCTATATTAGCAATAACTAGTTTTGGCCATCCATCCCTAATATCTAAATCATTGGACCGTAGACACTCATATAAGGGGTTTTCTCTTTCGTCATTTTTCCTCCAAGTGAGCATAATGTCCTATCATTATTACGGGTGTAAGTTGGGCAGGTTCGACATGGGTTTGAGTTTGCCCAACCCTAACCCTCATTTTTATAATATTTTCTCAACCCTAACCCTAATCCTCTTTTTTATAACCTTTTCCAAACCCTAATCCTAACCCTACATGTATGGGTTAACTTTGGGTTTGGGTTTAGGTTGAAAGATTATAACACACTAATTAATGAATCATACACTACATATAATTAATTCACATCATATCCAAACCATTAAACTCAAATTATCAAAACTCAAACCACAAAATATAGTCAAAACCATCAAAATCAAATAACAAAATATAGTCAAATCATCAAACTCAAACAATAAAATATATCTTTATATAAAAAAATATATTTCTAAGATAAATTATTTTCGATCCAAGTCAATAACACAGAAAAGAACAAAACCAACTTGTTAGCGCACTCACACACACAACGTGATATTTTAGTCCTTGACAATCAACCAAAAGATTCACACACTATACACATAATATGACATTTTAGTCCTTCACAATCGACCAAAAGATAGACACACACGTGTGTATAGTTGACTATTTAGGTAGTAAACACTCCAAATATTGGGTAAAAATGCATATAAAAGACAAAATTATCAAGAAAAAAAAGTAATTTTTGTGGTCCTTAGCTTTGCAGCTTTTCAATTTACTATCATCATTGCTTCTAAACATTAATTGATTGAGCAGGAACTTGGATCTTTCAAACAAATGCTATGTAGATTTTAGAGAGGATCCCAAATATAGATTTGTTGAGCGCAATCATAGGTAGATTAGCTAGAACCGACCAATTGACTAAACATGGAGAACTAAATAACCAAGACATCCATTAGGTCCAACTATAGGGCTGTTTCCAAAAAAACAAAAATGTGAACTACAATGCAACTATGTTAAAAATATATGGGTAACTAGAAATCCAATTGTATGGATCTTTACACAAACAAAAAATAAATGTCAACTCAGATGCAACTGCATTTGAAATAGGTGGATAGTAAAAGATTCCATCAAAGGTTTCCTTAGAGATAAATTTCTTTCATATAATGTGAAACAACCCAACTATTAGCTAGTGCACCTCCACTGCATTTAATTTTTTAAAGCTTAATTCAAAGAATAGGATTGTAGGGGCATATTATTATTTATTTATTTATTTTAATGAAGGGATGTAGGTTCGGGTTGGAGCAGGTTGCCCGACTCCCTTACCTGCCCCTAACCCTAAGTAGGTGTGAGTTTGGGTTGAATAACGACTTCCCAACCTTGCCTGAAATATGGGTTCGGGCAACCGGGTTTGGGTTGAACTCGCCCCAACTTACACCCCTAGTCATCATTAAATCCAATGGGTCTTCAAGAGTGCTTTCTTTAGATAGAAGTAATCCTTTTTGAAGCCTCATATGATAATGACATAACACCAACTCTTGTAGCATCTCATAACCCAATTTGTTTCTTCTGTATGGATTTATGATAATGTGCTCCAATTATGCTCAAATGGTGATGAAGATACTGTTTGGCTTAGTATTTTATATGATAACAATCTCAAATTTGGTATTTCTATTCTATAACAGTTCCACCATTCACCTATAAAAGAAAATTTAGATTTAGTATTATTTTAGAATAAAAAAAGTAGATAACCTATTATGATTTTACTATGCTTTACTTACATGGCATTGCTTTACTTCTTCATTAGATTGCCACATTCATCCCAAATAATCCTTAGCATCTTGGAATTACATCAACTATAACATTATAAAAAATAACTACCATTAATATGCAATTCTTAATGAATAATCTATCTTTGAAAATAATGTGTGTATTGAGTTGTATACAATTACCTCATTTATAAGATCCTGAGCATTAGATTGTTAGGAAAAGGCCTTTCAAATACCTTAAAAATTGAGGTGCCAAGTTGGGCATCTTGACCTAGATACCGCTCATAATGATAATTGAGATTTAAATAATAAGGTGAATTAATTAGAAATTAAGTTAGTTAATGTAAATTTAAAAAGTCTACACATTTTCTATGAAATTGAAACTTATTAAATTGCATATGTATTAGTAATATGTAAGAGATGACTTAGCATGCCTTCCCAATGAGTCTCTATAATTTGTAGAACCTAATCTAAACCTTTGAGATTATTGTCTTTGATTACTTGCATCATAAAACAATTAAACTCATACATGGAACCCATGGATGGATAAGTTTCATTACCCATTATCCTTAAAACTTGTTAGATAGTTCTAGTATGCCCAATATCCATTGCACACAATCCCAAAAATGTAGCTATCATAATAATATTCTATGTTTTCTTCTCCTTTGCCATCTTTCTATACTTTGAAGCATGCCATTTATGGGAGTTGAAGGCTGTGGTGAGGGCTTGGTGAGCCTTGTACAAGCTTTTTAATGCAATATAATTCATAGTAAATTGTGTCTTACTAGGATAAACAATTTGTCTATTATATCTAGATGTTGTGTGAAACATAAAGAGAACCCAACTATGGTTGTACATAAACTTGATCAGTGTAAATGCATTTTGAATAATTTTTTGCATAGTTGGACAATGTCCAATGTCCTCTAACATCAGATCAATACAATGAGCAACATAAAAGGTCCAATGTAAAGAATATCTCTCTTTTAATAATTTGCCAGCCTTTTTATAAGAACTCCCATTATTAGTAATAATTTGCATTACACGATCTGCACCAATCCATTTAATCATTTTATTTAATTCCCATTGGATGTAGTTGATATCTTTTATATAAGATGATGCATTAATTGACTTTAAAAATGCTAATATTATATTCCATTCTTATCATTTAGTTTAGATCTTTTCTTTGATTTTTATTTATTTATTTAGATTTTTTTTGTACTTATAGCCATAATAGAGATTTTATAATCTTTATTTTGATTTAAATAATTAGATTATGCATATTTAGTTCATTATTATGCCTACTATCTTATTTATGAGTGTACTTTAACACTATTTAGCATACTAATAGCATGCACTTGATCATGGATTTAATGTGAGTTAATTTAATTTCTCATTAATAAATTAATTTTTTATCAATACATGATGTTTGCCATCATTAGTAGAGATATCTGATTTTAGTTCCTTAGTGATCACTAAGAATATATATTAATTTAAAAATTAGGAATTTAACCTTGTTTATATTAAGGGTCATTTTACCATATTTAATCAATTGGGATCTTAGGATTGACTTTCTTTAATAATAGAGTATAGATGCGAGTTATTAACATTATCCATATTTTGTGGTTAAATCAAAATACCTTTTCTTATACATAAGAAATTATATAACCTCAACTCTTAATAAAATTTCATTTCACAAGTCTTATAAAAAATTAATAGTTTAAATACCTTGGGAATTACATTCTCCTTGCCTTAAAATAAGTTTTGTCCTCGAAACTTGTTTTAATCAAATAAGTGAGGGTTCTTTTTTCTTATCTCACTTTCTTATTCCCACGTTGCATCTTATTCTGATTGATTATTCCACTAAACTTTAATATATTTAATCATTCTTGTTCTCAAATATTGTTCCTTATAATCCAATATTCTCACTAGCGCTTCTTCATATGTCAAGATATCATGGATTGGTGGTTGACTTATTAACGACACATGAGATGGATCCTACGCATACTTTCTAAGCATGGAGAATTAAATACATTAAGAACTATGGCAAGGGAAGGTGATAGTATAATTTTGTATGATATTACTTCAATTCTTTCTAAGATCTCAAAAAGGCTAATATATTTGGGTCTTAACTTTCCCTTCTTAGCAAACCTTATCATGCCCTTCATGAGTGATACTTTAACAAACACATTTTCTCTAACCACAAATTCTAATGCTTATTGTCTTTGATTTGCATAGATATTCTAATGGCTTTTAGCTTTTAACAACTTTTCCCTAATAATTTGCACCTTTTCTATTGCTTCCTGAACCATATCAAGCCCAATAAACTTTTTCTCACCAACTTCATCCCAATTCAATAGTATCTTGCACCTTCTCCCTTATAAATCTTAATATGGAGCTATTTGAATATTGACTTGGTAGCTATTATTATAAACAAACTTAACAAGTGGCAAATACTTATCCTAACCAACCCCAAAAAATGTACACACATTCTTAGCATATCTTCCATCGCTTCATTCACTCTCTCAGTTTGTCCATTTGTTTGAGGGTGAAAAGTAGTACTAAGCTTTAGTCTAGTGTCCATGACTCATGTATCCTTTCTCAAAATTTTGAAGTGAAGATTGAATCCTTGTATGATATAATTGATTAGGTATCCCATGCAATTTGATGATTTCCTTATAACAGATTTTTGCCAAATTTTCTGCTTAGTGGCTAGATTGACTTCTAATGAAATAAGTCATATTAGTTAATCCATCGATAATTACCTAATGAAATTATTTCTATTAGGTTAATTGGGCACCTTTAATGAAATCCATATTGATTTCATCCCACTTCGACATTATTGGTTCTTAGTAGTGGTTTAACCTAAGAAGGGAGGGATGGATTGGGTAAATAACATTTTATAGTGTTGGTATCTAACACCTAGGGTGTTAAAAAATGAGGAAAAGTTTGCTTAAATCATCATTTTGGGATATTAATATAAGTAAATTAGGATCATTATGCATATGAAATAATTAATATTATGAAAGGATTATTATGAAGTTAATGTACACATGCGAGAGTGATTAAAGGACATGATTTAATTCTTTGTGGAGATTTAATATGTGTTTTAATACATCTATCAAGGGGATCAAGAAGTAACAATTTGGTTATAATTATGTGGGGAAAAATCATGGCTCAAAAGATGAGAAAAAGGAGAAGAACAAAGTGAAGGAAATACAACAAAATAGGGGTAATGGGCTTTGGGACTGCGACACCTACTGTGATGCCACTCTATGAAATAGACAGGAGGCAGCTAATGGGTTTTGGCACCATAGCACAGGATGGCAAAGTCACGATGCCGGTGCGATGCGGAAGAGGCGGTCGGGAACAATGTTTTTGGCCTATTTAAAGGCTCTAGCCTCTCCTTCTTTCATTCATGTTGCCATCTTCCTTAACCCCTTCATGCCCATTTTCTATGCAATTTTATCTAGGAAACAATCTTATTTAGCAATCAATCAACCACCCACCCACTCAAGCTTTGTTTTTGATGATGAAGAAGATGAGAAAACACTGTTTTCATAGAGGATACTCATAGATTGGGGAACATCTTTGGGGAGAAACCAACCTACGAAATCAAAGGTGAGTGCTTTCCCCTAATTTATCTCAACATTTTCTATTGCTAGGGTTTTGATGAAATTCACGAGGTGGGGGCTATTTTTGGGGTTTAAAATGGATTCTTCTTGAATATTCATGAGGGAAACACTCATGTTGATGAATACAATGTTTTGGGGAAGACATGGCACAACAACATTTCTGCATATTAGGGTTGGTAAATTGTGATTAGTGTTGTTGGATAGCAAATGGATTGATTTTGGGATATATTAATGTATTAATAAGGTTGTTTTGATGAGTAACATGTTAAAACATTGGGTGCATGTTGCTGAAAATAAATTTCACTTGATATATCTTGCTGAAAATTTTAATATAAGTAATGTATATTAGATGTTTGATGAAATGTTTCAAAGGGAAATAAAGTATGCTGAATAACCCTTTGGTAGCCCTTAAGTGGCCTCAAAAGTTGTGCTTAATTGACATAAAATTGATAAATGATATCATGTTAATGCACTTGAAGTTGATTAATTGAATAAAGAGAGCTTTGAAATGGTGATTTAAGCAAAACCCCCAAATTTGGACCAATTAGGGTTTTAATTTGACATGGGTGATGACTTCCCATTAGAATAAGTATTTGAACATATATTTGAGTTGGATTTCCCAATTGAAACATATGAAAATTTAGATTTTGTACATATGATATATGTAGGGCCATTGGAGTAGTGACTAGAGACTAAGTCATGGAATTGGCAAATTTTGAAAGGACTCTCCATTTAGGTAAGTAGGTGTTTCCCTTAGAAATGAAATTATGAATGCTTGACTTGTTGGGGGATAATGAGCATCCCTTGATTTGTATACATGCATAGTGATTGAATGAATATTATGTTGAGAAATTGTGTGGATTGGTGGGGATATTGAATATCCTATAGTTTTGCATATAGACCTTGCATTTGAAAGGTTTCTTTCTGAATACATGAATGAATGTGTAAAGTGATGGGGATAATGAATATCCCATGACTTTACTAAATGATATTGTTGCATTCCATTATCAATTGAAATGCTAAAGTTAAATAATTCTATTTATTTATGTTGGGTACATTTTTGAAAATGTGGATAGATGGGACAATGAGTAGCCCATGATGTTGTATTTTGTATACCTGCATTGTTTAGAATGATGAAATTATTTATTTCTATGTGTTTACTTTGGAAATTTGGATTTGGCCATATGTTCAATTGAAATGCCTTGATATGGTATTGCATTATTATTGGAATAATGAGTTTGGGAATTTCTATGTATTTGATTTGAATGATTTACAATGGTCATTTGTTGAAGTGAAATATAGTTAATATTGCAATTGTTTTGCATTCCATCATGAGTCGTGAATCATGATGGACACAATTGAGTTCCATTTTCTGTATTAGCATTATGCAATATGTGGGCATTTATGTGATTGAAATGCCTGGATGATATTGATATGATTGAAATGTCGGGATGGCATTTATATGATTGAAATGTTGGGATGGCATTGATATGATTAATATGTTGGGATGACATTGATGTAATTGAAATGCCAGGATGGCATTGATATGATTGAAATGCCGAGATGACATTGATATGACATTAAATGTCAGGATGACTTTGTTATGATGTGGCCATGATATGCCTAGGTGGCATAGATCTGATGTGGTATGTTTGGATGGCATAGAGTTGACATGAGATGCTTGGGTGACTGGGATTTGTGATTACACTCATGGGGTGTGGATAGGCCTTGGTGGCATGGATATGATGTGGCACCAGTATGGTGTAGATATGCCTTGATGGCACAGATATTGGGATGACATGGTTATGATGTGACACCTGTTGGGGTGTGGATAGGCCTTGATGGCATAGATGCCAAGAGGGCGTGGTTATGTAGTGGCATTTGTGTGGTGTAATATGCCTTGAGGGCATGGATTAATTTCAATATGTTATGGAAGTTTATGTGTATTGGATCTAATAATAAATTCCCAAGGAATTATCTTGTTATTGTTTTCTATGTTGCCTACTTATTGAGTTTGCCCAGACTCACACCTTTTTATTATGATTTTTAGTGGATAGGTCAAGTAATGGAGCCCAATTAGGGGTTGGTTCTCAGGATCGAAATTTGGCCAAGATCTTTATGATCTCTTGATGAATTTATGGTTGGATTCCCCTATAATGAATATAAAATTATAATTTAATAAGATTTAAGTAATTTTGTAATTGAATTTTGTATGAGGTAATTGTATTGGCATGTTTTTGTAGTAGAATGTATGTGGTGTATGTGCATGTATTTTTGTTCAGGTCCAGTTAAGCCATTGCCATTGCCATGTGGTTTTCGATTTTGGGTGATATGTGGGTGTGTATTTTTGTTTATATTAGTGATGTATGAATGAATAGAGTTAAGATATTATGTAGAAAATGTTGTACAGGTGTAGAATCCTTATATTTTAGTGGAGACTTTACCAGATTCTTGGTAAAATCCTCCTCTCGAATATAAGATGGTAGCACGTGGGGAGCGGGGCATTACATGGTCCCTATGACATGGCTTAACCCAAGAGATGAGGGGTGAATTAGGTTTATAAATTTTTCTTGCTTTAACCCTAGTTATTTAAATTCCCTCTATTTTGAATGAGTTTCTATTGAGTGTATATAATAAAAAATAAAGTGCAAGTGAGTAATCCAATTACACATAACAGACACATTGTATAGTAACTTGGGACAACCTCCCTACTCCACTCTTCCAAGAACACACCCCTTGTGTCTTGGATTCCACTATTTCATTATAGAGAATATAATTAGTGCCTCCCCACTCTTCTAGATTCCAACTCTAGGAGGCATACAAAATTTAATAATCGATTGTGAGATACACTCTAACAGTCAAGTTGCTCTTCTCAATTCTAGCTCAAGGGGGCTTAAACACACTTTAATAAGTTGATTGTCAGACACACTCCAACAATCACAATTATCCTTCTTAAGGTTGGTCTCTTATACCAACTCAAGGAATACATAAATGTAAACAATAAAGAAATTACACTTTTTGATTACTATATCGATGTAAGCACAGGTGAAGCCTTTTAGTCCTCGAATAACTATCTTTGATGCTGAGGATCTTCCCTTTTATAATGATGAAGAAGGCTTGAATGTAGAATATGAAGGTTGAAATCTCTTGAATGTAAATGAAGAAGTTTTAGTGCTTTGGCCTTAGGTTATAAAGATATCTTGAAGTTTTTGGCTCAATCAACAACTTTACAATGTCCCAACATTTCTTCTTAAATAGATCTCTCAAAAACTAGACTATTGAAAATGATTGGATAGCAATATGTGACTTTGTAATGTTCAACTTTCCGATCATTGGAGTTGGCAGGTGGTGTCAGAGGTGGCTACGATATCGGCTATAGTCCAGTTGATATCCATATCGCATGTGGTCAGAACCATGGCTTCTTCCAAAACTCATGTTGTTGTCTATTGGTAGGTGGTACTACAGGTGGCTGCAATATTGACTATGCTCTAGGTGAAGCATGCAGACGGCATGGGCTTTGCTAGGTGGTTCTCCTTCTAATGCAGCAAGCAATATCAGATGGCACCTTTGGCTTTTGACTGCGATCGTAGGCACTACCTACAGATAGTTGCTGTATTGGCTGTAGATGTCCAGGGACTTCAATTCTTCCTAGGACATTGCAGGTGGTATCCATGGGCAGTTGTGATGCGACCATGTGGTAGGTGATATCCACAGGTGGTTGTGCTATTAGCTACGAACCTGCACTCCATTTTCTGCAATTTGATATTTTGTGATACGTGAAAATTTTCACATATATTTTTGTGTATTTGTTAATCATCAAAATATGAGTAATTATTATTTGCAATGTGGAGCATTCATGTATAGAACTAAAACCCTTGTAAGATTAATTCCCCTTTAAAACAAGCAACAAATTTAATTAAGATATAAGCACAAAGAAAAGCTAGAAAAGAAATAGACAAAGGGATATACAATGGTTTAGCCCAACCTGGTACTTACTACACTCTCCCAAAATAATGTCCTTCTTTGCTTAGGGTTCCACTAATTGTAAGATTGTAATACAACTATAGAGTTACGACTACTTTCTAGATTCTAGCTCTAAGGGACATATACAATCTCATAAAACAAAAACATATGAGTACACAATTCCAATACCTTGCTTTGTTCTTTTGGAAATTAGTCTCCAATACTACTCCAAGGAATCACAGATTAACATAATTGAAAATACAAGAAAGTAAATATTATAGAGAAGATTTAGACGTAGGGAAGCTCACCAATTTATTAAAATAGAAGTCATTTAAAGCATTTGGAAGTTTGATCACTTGAGAAGCTTCAAGGATGTGTAAAATTACAAGCACTTGAATTGGTTAGAATATTGTAGCTCATCCTATATTTCAAAATGAATTAGATCTTTATTTTATAGCTTAGAGTGTGTTTAGAAATGGGGATAAATGTGAGAAAAGAGGATTGTGGAAAAGTGAGGAAAAAGTGAGCGATGTGATGTGTAATAGAAAGTAATGATTAAAAATAAAGTGAATAAAGACAAAATAGGTAGGCTTTTTATATGGAAATATATGAAATAACAACTGGGAACATAAGTAATAATAGAAAAAAGGATGGTTATTAGATATTTCAGATGTTAAATCACATTAAAAGTTGTGTATAAAGGGATAACAAAGGTATAAAAATTCTCCACCTTTTTCGCTTCATTACCAAACACACCCTTCACTTCAAAATCTAGTAATTGGAGAGTGGGTGGAAGAAAGATATGAAATAACGATTGGTAACATAAGTAATAATAGAAAAAAGGATGGTTATTAGATATTTCAGATGTTAAATCACATTAAAAGTTGTGTATAAAGGGATAACAAAGGTATAAAAGTTCTCCACCTTTTTCGCTTCATTACCAAACACACCCTTCGCTTCAAAATCTAATAATTAGAGAGTGGGTGGAAGCATTAACTCTTTTTCAAAGTTCAAAAATATCTGATTGTTAGTTCCTTCTTAAGGCATTGGTTGGAGCTTAATAGATTGAGCCTACATACTAACCCTCTAGTAGCTATGCTGATATACCAAGACATCGCCCAACTAAGTAATGGCTAATTTTTAGGGCACTACATTCAATACTTAAGTAAGCTACTACTAAGGTCTTTAATAGACATGTCAGTATCTTGAGTCAATATAATAATCCTGCATCTTTGAAATTATACTCTTTGGAAGGTCGGTTAACACGCCTCAACAGATTGAGCTATACCAAGGTCCTTGGAAGGTATGTTGAGTATATAGCCTATACATTCCAAGTTTCCATTAAAAAATTGACATTGTTATGAGGTTGGCAGACATGCTGAGTAGGTTGACAATATTTCTCAAAGGCTTTGGTAGACACACCTTAGTAAACTGAGCTACCTATTGAGGTCTCAGTGGATACAACTTAGTAGATTGAGGTACCCACCAATTTCAGTTGGAAAACTTTTGAAGTCTCTAGAAGGTCAATAGATATGTTTAAGTAGACTAAGCTACCTACCAAGGTCTTGGTAGATATAGTAGACTAAGCTATTGGCTTTTACTAGTTGACCTCCCTACACCTCTAAATTCTTGGCTTTTTGTATGAGTTCCTCTTTCCAACTTGATGTCTACTAGTTTTGAGTTTGTTGTGCCTCATAATTTCTTCGAGACTATCATTTTGATTGGAATTTTTCTTATTCTATTACAAACTTTAATTAGTAATTTAATACTAATTTTCATTAGAATTCATCATCATTAAAACTCATTGTTAAACATTGTATTCAAGTGAGGGTGGAGCTTACACACACTAGGATTTCTAACTTTTGAAAAGACCCTATTGACTTCTGTTGTTCAACTTTCACTTGTTGGTAGGTTAGATATTTGGCCACATATCATGGCCAAATATCATCTTTTTCATGCCATTCCACCATAAGTTATGTCTTTAATCTCGATATGTTAGTGTTTCTCAAATGTATTGCATGTGCTGAATAGTGAGCCTCTTCTAAAATCTATTCTCTTATCTTAGGAAAGCAAGGAACACATAGCCTAGCGTAATTTGCAATTGGGACAATTGACTTATTGCTCCCTTCGGGCATACTCTTAGATCCAATTATTGCATGTCATCGACCAACTATTGCTCATTTGTAATCCTTATGGCAATGCTTCTCCCTGACTTTCTACTGAGTGCATTTGCCATAACATTTGCTTTGCCCAGATGATAATCTTTTAATTCTAACCATAGATGTTACATCAGATTCAACTCCTTTTGGGTAAATATACATTTGAGACTCTTGTGGTCTGTATAGATCATACACTATTCACCATACAAGTAGTGTTGTTAAATCTTTAAAACAAATACTATTGTAGGTAATTATTCTCATATGGTTTTAACCATTAGGAGTCACATGCAAGCACTTTGCCATTCTGCATTAAAACTGTTAGTGTAACGCCCCACCCTCCTAGGGCCGTTACTCCATTTTACACCATAAATCCACATGATCATACCATGATTTTCCC